>JARKHS020004321.1:0-146252 GCA_030143305.2 Amblyomma americanum
CATGCCTCTAGACAAGCTGTCCTTACAAGATAAAGATAGAGAAAATATTTAATGGCTCACCAAATTAAGGTTAGGCTGTGCAGGTGGCATGAGCCGCCACGGCTCCCTGCAACTTGAACGCTGCCAAAAAAGCCAGATTCTCAAGGAATGAGGAAGGGGTAATATGGAGCTCTGTGTTGCAGTCGGAGAGAACTTCGGTATCTGCAGTATCGGCGGAGCAGTTGAGGCACTCTGGTGTGCTGGCAAATCAGAACAAAAAAAAAATTCCTGTGTGGAGTGATGAAAGTGTTTGTCTGAATTTGCTCAAGATTCGAGGATGTTTTGTGAAGAGTTGTGGGCGCGCAGTAGTGCGCGATATATTTCGTGATGTTAGCGCAGTGCTGAGCCGTACACCCCTGTTCGATTCTGCGTCTTTTGTGCCTCTGCTGGATGTGGCAGGTGAGTTAGAGGTTCCCGGTAGTTTGTTTCAAGGGAGATCGGGTTGATCATGCACCCCATTGCCTTCGCTTCCCGTGGGACCACGTATCCGGCCGAGGATGACCATGTAGTGCCCCTTACAAAAATTGCTCTAGACAGTCTATAGACTGTCTATATATCTATAAAGTCTATAAACTATCTATAAACAAACCCTAGAGAACAGTCTATAGGCAATACAAATCCTATGAAAGTCTATAGATAATCTATAGATTTATGGCCGTACACTTTTAGTAGACTTTTTGTCTATAGACTATGAATAGACAAATAGAAATATATACAGGAAGGAAATAGTGTCTATAAGAAGTCTATAGACTGTCTATAGACTATTTTTGTAAGGGTGAGGTATTATATCTAGGGATTCTTTCAGTGTGTAGCGGAGGCTGGAGTGGACTCCCTTGATGTACAGTACATGGCTGCTTGCACAGAGTTAGTATAGACTGTCTATAGACTATTTTTGTAAGGGTGAGGTATTATATCTAGGGATTCTTTCAGTGTGTAGCGGAGGCTGGAGTGGACTCCCTTGATGTACAGTACATGGCTGCTTGCACAGAGTTAGTATAGACTGTCTATAGACTATTTTTGTAAGGGTGAGGTATTATATCTAGGGATTCTTTCAGTGTGTAGCGGAGGCTGGAGTGGACTCCCTTGATGTACAGTACATGGCTGCTTGCACAGAGTTAGTTAAGTGTTGGTGTTGTGGAGTTTTGTGGTGTCGATACGCAAGGCCCCCCCATTGATCGCTTGGACGATGGTATGCATTTCCATGGTTGTGGAGTTAGGGGATATGTGTAGAACGGGATGTGTGTGTATTGGGCGTCTCAAAGTTTGGTTTGAGGATGGCAACTGCATTAGCGCCTCCGGAAGAGTTCACTCCATCGGTGTGGATGTTAAGTGATCTAGGAGGTCGGATCTTGAGCGCTGTTTGCGCCCGCCTTCTGCCCCGGTGCTTAATGTCAATATGGTGGCAGTTTAGTTTTGAAGGAGTGATGGTCATTGCGCGTTCTCCGCAAGCTGTAATGGTATGGTATTGGCCATCTGCACGAGATGTCAACCTTTTGTGGTGTATGATTGTCGGGATATCTGTCTGTTCTTGTGACTTGGTACAGTAGCCACATGAATGTGGCCTGTATGGGAAAGCCTTGAGGTGTTCAGTACATAGCGCAAGGTAGTTTCTGTTGGGCTGTACATCGTGCGCGTGGGTTGCTGACAGTAGTCGCCTGTGAGTTGATGTGTAGGTCACGCACAAAAACATCTTCTTATGCGATTTAGTACCTGAAAAAAAAACGTCTTTTTGCCGTCATAATGAGGAAAATTATTAGCGCGTCTTGAATGCTATTTTTTGCTTCTTTTCTCCTTGCCTCTCTAATTGGTTAACTTATAGCGTCCATTCTCCCTTTTGTTGAAGCGAAAAGCCTCCCCTACGCTAGGTAAAGCAGTCTTCGGGTAGGCAGCACAACGACCTTGAACGACCTTCAGCCCAACCAAGGACAACCGTGTATGACCATATGTGGTACTGTTTTGGTGTCGAACCCTTGACCCCTGACACTGACCCTTGACCTTTAGTTGACCTTTGGCATAGGGTGACCTTTGGGTTGACCTTTCACGTTAAGAACATCCGATGGGGTGATGTGAAGCTACGTGATGACATCCGATGAGGGTCGTGTGGGTATACATTAACGGCTGTCGCGAGCGTGTAGCGGAGCTGCCCTGGAAGAGCGTCATGCGCTTAGCAACCGTGCTTGCTTTTAGTTGAATTCCAGGGTTAGCCAAGTTAAGCCGCTGCCATTTTTCTTCTTTCCTTTCTTTCTTTCCTTTTTTCCCTGCACCTCTTTTGTGTGCTCCATCATATCTGCTTGAGGATGCTAGGTCGGTTTTGAGCACCTTTTGCAAGCAGTTGCCAACCTCTTTTTTGTCCTTCATTATTCCTCTGTTCTTCAATGACAACAAACAATTCAATGAACAGATTGCACACGAAACTTATCAACGCGCAAGAATTTCACATCTCTGCCGACACTTTTTCTTTTTTATTTATTCCCTGTATCGCATTTCTTGCATTCAATTCCCTCGCAATATTCTCACTACTTAACGAAATGGTAGCGTTATATTTAACCTGGGCGAATTGTTCTTTCTTGGTGGAAGCGTTTTGCTTTTTATCAATCTCTAATAGTTTCTATGTCAGCTAATTTACACCTGTGCCATATTTGTCTAAACGTACTCTCAAGGCCCGGCTACAAGCAGCGGTCTTTTCAACGAAGTTAGTTCGTCAAAAACCTTGGCAGCCGCGCGACGCCAAGTGTTTTATGGGCGGAAATTACGTGGACCGAACAAGCGGCGCGCGGCTTCTCGCATCCCTCGACGCGAAAGCAAGTGTTCAAGTAGCAAATAACCCGCCGCGGTGGCTCAGTGGTTAGTGCGCTCGGCTACTGATCCGGAGTTCCCGGGTTCGAACCCGACCGCGGCGGCTGCCTTTTTATGGAGGAAAAACACTAAGGCGCCCGTGTGCTGTGCGATGTCAGTGCACGTTAAAGATCCCCAGGTGGTCGAAATTATTCCGGAGCCCTCCACTACGGCACCTCTCTCTTCCTTTCTTCTTTCACTCCCTCCTTCAATCCTTCCCGTACGGCGCGGTTCAGGTGTCCAACGATATATGAGACATACTGCGCCATTTCCTTTCCCCCCAAAACCAATTATTATTATTATTATTATTATTATTATTATTATTATTATTATTATTATTATTAAGTAGCAAATACCGCTGCGCGAAGAGGCCTTTGAGAGCACTTAAGCTGAATCACCTGTTAAAATTGAAACAGTGTTCATTTAAACATCATAGCACTCACAGTATCACGAGTGCTTGGTCTGAAGCATTTGAACGCTTTAAATCACGTACCTCGGAACGCCCGCCTGGACGCGGCTACCAGCGGCGCGTTTCTATTCGGTACTTTTCGCTCCAGGGAGAAATCACGATCATTTCGATCAGAGATTAGAGCGTATCTCTCAAAAAAGCGACATTTCGGGCTTTAATTAAGGCGCATTTATTTTTGCGATAATCACGTTTTCGTGGTCAAATCACTGCGTAGCTTGGCTTGGCGGCCATGGCTGCCATGCTGCCGGCGGCCGGCGCAAGCAGTAAAACCAGAAAAGGTGTTCTGCGCTGCTATTGGCTCGCGTCAGCCGCCTCTTCCGGTTTCCTCGGAGTCCACATTGGAGGCGGCCGGCATATTTTTGATGCCGGGCGTCAAGTGAGCGTCGCCGGGCGCAGCTCGCCGACATGCAGCCGTAAAATCGCTCCATGTATCCCGAGCATTCCGGCCATATTTCGCTCTGTAAAACTATGCACCGTAGTTCTTCGCAGCAATCACGCATGTGTTGGCTGTCATATCGATATGATTTCCTGATGACTGATTCCCCGATCAATTTCAGTCACTGACACATATGGTCTGATTTTTCGCAGACACCACTTACAAGCCGGACAGCGGTACATCCCAATCGAATGGTAAGCGCACTCAATTCTTGAAGCATGCGTATACGCGACTTCGCATCTAATGTTGAATTCCAATGGCAGATCCGGATCAAGTTTTTCTGCTCTGTTGGGAGCAATCGTATTTCAATGGTAAAATTGGAGTGCGAGTTGTCTGTTCCAATGGCAGATCGGGATCAGACGTCGATCCCGGATCGCTCCGTGGAGCAGCGATATTTGCTCCGCCGAAATCGGCAGATTTGACCGGAACCCCGGGCGACGTTTTACTTTCCCGCGTCTGCTTCCGGTCATGACCGGCTTCATCCTTCCTGTCGTCGCTACGCGGTGATCCGGGCAACGTACAAGCAGTATTTTTGACTTTTTTTTAAATTGAATTCTCCCAAATGTAATTATTTTTCGTTTTCTTCGCGTCCGCACAAGTTAAAACAAAATATTTTCTTAACAGGATGTCAATTCCATCGCGGTCAATTCTTTGTGACCGCTTTTTAGACCAAAATCGTTGACTTGTTTGAACCTCCCGCGCTTTCTGACGTTAGACGATGCGTACACTCTAAGCCTAGCAGCTCTGTAAATAAGGAAGCAATCTGAAAATTTGGCGCGTTTCATCACTGGAATTTTGTGGTGCGGGCATCATCACACAAAGCGAAAGCTTCGTGCGCCTTTTGTATGCCGTGAACGCGAAAGACAGGGTGGCGGCAAGGACGAATCGCTGGTGAAGCGAGAGGCCGCGCTTCGAAGGGCGCCGCCATGTTGCCTGAACTTGGGGCTATTCTTGCGCTGAAGTGCCCCCGCGGGAGCGCATGCATTCCATTGGAAAAATGGGAGGGAGTGATCTCCGCCTGAACTACGCGCTCCGTTTGTGATCCGGCGGAGCGCTCTCGATCTGCCATTGGAATTCAACATAACTCTATTTGTTCGCTAATTTTGCTCACCGCATTCACTATCGTGTAGTAGGCCGATTTTTTTTTCAATATCGCGACCTCCAAACGCGGAGGTCGACCAATACACTAATCACAGCCAAGGCGAGACGCAAACACGGCTACAAACTATGTATTCTGTTCGGTGACCCAGAGCAGCTCTCAGTGTCCGCGTAGGAACAAGACATGCGTCGCGGCCTAATCAGAATTCGGGATCTGATTCTAAGTCGCCCCATTGCAACACGCCCCTTGGTTTCGCGTGGCAAGAAAACATGCTCCGAGTCGCCGATTGGAATGCGTCTTAAGGCAAGGAAGAGAGAATGAAGCCAACGACGCTACTGCAGAAAGTCGAGTTCTGGCCGCCTTGAAGCCTTCACAATCTTCGTCGTTTTGCCATGGTTACTGCGCAAAGATCCCACGCGCCCTTGCCTTTCCGAGACAAGCACGCAAGAGGCCGATATGAGCATAAAGAATGGGGTCCTACTGCGCGATAACTGTGTTGAGCGTGTACTTTAGAGGCATCGTCGTAAAAACGAAACTTCTCTCAGTATTGCGGCGAGTCATTCCTCCCAAATGAGGGCTGCCATTCCGAATGGTTTAGGAGGGAGGCTGGCAGCATTTAAGCGAGCGATCATATTGTGCGCGGTGGCTAGAAAAATTAAGCGCCAAAACGTGATTTCAGTTTCGCTGTAAAGCACACCAGTTAATCAGGAAGCAGCGCGAGCGGCCCATCTGCGATGAGTTTCTCACACCACCAATAATAATAATAATAAATGGTTTTGGGGAAAGGAAATGGCGCAGTATCTGTCGCATATATCGGCGGACACCTGAACCGCGCCGTAGGGGAAGGGATAAATGAGGGAGTGAAAGAAGAAAGGAAGAGATAGGTGCCGTAGTGGAGGGCTCCGGAATAATTTCGACCACCTGGGGATCTTTAACTTGCACTGACATCGCACAGCACACGGGCGCCTTAGCGTTTTTCCTCCATAAAAACGCAGCCGCCGCGGTCGGGTTCGAACCCGGGAACTGCGCATCAGTAGTCGAGCGCCCTAACCACTGAGCCACCGCGGCGGCACCACCACCGCAACTTTGGTATATGGCGCATCGTGCCGGTCGCCTTAATTGCTCGTTGGCGCCTCCGAGCTTCCAGTGGTCTGCGAATACGGCGATCCAACCTTTTCTTTTTGAATCACTACGCCAAGTTTTCAAGAGAGTAGTGCAGTTCCGTTGATGACCTTGAAAAGCTTTAGAGGTCAAACCGTGGAGCAAAGTCACGTAGGCCATGGTGGCGCATATATGCCAAACCAAGATGGTGGGCCACCCCCAAATCTCTCGAAGGTCAAGGTCAAGGTCAAAGGTTGAAGAGCTGGGACAACTTGCGATGCTGTATGACGGTGACGTCCTATAAAAGGAATCTGAGTAAACAAGCACATCAATCATGGAGATAGATACTCTGCATGACAACGGGGGCGGAGCCACCGTCTGTGACGTCAATGGAGAGCTGTGTATATATACCAACGGCGAGCCGGGGGGGGGGGGGGGTAGAAACCGGTTTTGCGATGGAAGAGGAAGAACATCCTGCCGTGATAGCACGCCGGAAAGCGAATTAAGCTTCAACGTTTCAATGAGGCTAGGAAGAAACGCCGTGCCGAAGAGACAGAAGAAGAACGTGCGACACGCGTCGAGAAACGACGGAAGAGTGCAAATGCGAAGAAAAGTACTTCAGGCGCGCGATACGTCTAATCAGCGAAGCAGAGTCGGAGGTTTCTTTCGCTTCTCGCCAGGTTTAACCAAAGCTAAACCGCAGCTATTTTTTTTTTTGCGGTTCCCGAAGTTAAGCGGTCGACTGTCGACCGACATGCGAGTAACTATGGCACTTTTTTATAATAGCTTGTTGTCGGGCAAGTGACTGACTTAACCGAGTCTGTTGTTCACCGTACGTCACTGCCACAAGAGCAACGCCAATTGAGTTCGCTTTTAGAATGTCGCTGCCCTTGATCGTTTGATCATCCGTAATAGATTGGCGATTTTAAGAAAATACACGCCACGCTGCGGCGGCGCTGCGTACGAGTCCAAGAAGAATCGGGGGCACGCTGAACCACGCCGTTTGCTCCGTTGCCCGAGTAGTTCGCCAGCACGTTCAGACGTTGTTGTCAGAGTTTTGGTGTAAAATATAGGGACGCCGTTACACCCTAACGAGATGGAAGAGCCCGTGAGCTGAGTTTTCTGACGCCAGAAATTTAGAGGCAGCATAGAAGCAGGAAATTTTCACGCTACAGTGGAACGCTTGCAAAGCCATTGCAGCTCAGTTCTTGTCAGGCATCTAGCATATATTTTTAAACAGTTGAGTTACCTGATCTGTCATTCTAAATGCTCAGCGATGTTTCTTGAGAAACATCGGATGACTGACGGGCACATCTCAAGTAGGACTAAGAGTTTTGTGCCTCACTGTCTCTGTAATTTGGAGGCCATAAACGGCACGCGTGTATCGTGATATGGCGCTTTGTTGTCATCCACGGGGAGAGAAGGGTAGTGATATTATGATTTGATTCGAACTTTATTTTCATTCTGATTCTTTTTGCACTTCGTTATTGACCCATGTGCCCTCATTGTTGCTAGAACTAGACATACAGACGGGCGGATGCCAAGAATAAAATAGTATCGCACCAAAGGAATTGTGTCATATTCACCTTACATTCATAACAGACCTACGCGGAAAAAAAAGACTACATCGATGTTCTCGTTCTCCCTCTGTACATGTCACGATTAAAAATTTCTTCCTGCAGGGAACCCAAGCTCAAGCTTGGTCTCGCGACGGCAGAGCCGCATTTCTCCTTATTCATTTATATTTTATCCTGATTTCTTTTTCGCGTTTTGAAATGGTGACAATATCTGTTATGAGCGCTACATACCGGGTGCTTCACCAACTTTCAAAAATTTTTGAAAAATAGGCTCTTTTGGGGTAAAATATGGCTTTTGCGGCATAGTATTACCAGTGTTGGCGGACACCAGAAAACCGGTGAATCGTCTTAAGTAGTAAGCTGGTTAACTAATTTTTAATAATTAACTTCTGACCTATAGTAGGGCTAAGCGCCTAGCTGCAGTTAGGATTTGCAGCCGGTCGTTAGTAACAGCCACATTAGCTTTTAGAATTTCGAAAACGCGATTACCCTTAGTCGCTCTGGCTCGACAAAATTTGGCCTTTTCGACTAGTTACGTGCACTGGACGGGTTGCTTTGCTTGCATGCTTTCGAAAGCGCATGTATTTTCCCACGATGCAGCCAAATTTTGTCGAGCCACAGCGGCGAGGGTGATCGTGTTTTCGAAATTCTAAAAACTGATATAGCTATTACTAAAGACCGGCTACAAATCTCTAATTGCAACTAGGCGCCTAACTCAACTAGTTAAAAAGTTAATTATTAAAAATTAGTTAACCAGCTTATTAGTTAAGACCATTCACTGGTTTTCTGGTGTCCGCCAACACTGGTAATGCTATGCCGCAAGAGCCATATTTTTACCCCAAAAAGCCTATTATTGAAATTTTTTGAAAGTCTTCGCTGAAACACCTTGTGTATCTTTTGCGACGCAGACGAATCCAGTGTGTCACCTGCTGTTTCTGGATTCACTTAGGTCTATTGCATTCATGAATCACGAATAAACTTAAACTGAAGAGTGTTAGCCCAGGTATTTTTACCAGTGGGTCTTGACACACATGCTGGCAAAAGCGTCGACTAAAACTCGGCGGATGCGTGCGCGCGAGTTATCAATTATAATTAATTTCTCTCACGAAACAATAAGCGTTCACCGTTTAACACGCGCGCAGACACGTCGCTGAAGACGATCGTCTTGGACGGCAGCTGGTACGACTTCTTGGAAGGCCAGGCTCTGTTCCTGCGGGACCGCTGTCCCGTGGACAGGTGCCGAGTGTACCGTGGGAGAGCACCCGAAGGCGCCACAGTGGACGCCTTCATATTCAAGGACGGCTACAGTAGCTACTACCAGGCCATTAGGGAAGACGAGAGAAATCAGACGGTGCGGATCCTCTACCTGCTCGAGAACCCGCAGCACACGCCCATAGAGAAGGGGGCCACGGGAATCGACTGGACGGCCACCTACAGGTGCGTGTCCCTTGCAAAATTTTGACTACGCGAAGTAAAGCGGGCTTGAGGTAGGCAGCACAACGACCTTGAACGACCTTCAGCCCAACCAAGGATAGCCGTGTATGACCATATGTGGTACAGTTATGGTGTCGAATCCTTGACCCCTGACCTTGACCCATGACATTTAGTTGACCTTTGACCTTAAGAGCATCCGACGGGGTGATGTGAGGCCACGTGATGACACCCGATGGGGGTGTCGTAAGACCATGTGATACCACGTCATAGCCACGTGTGGTCGTGTGGGTTTATATATATAGAACGGCTGTCGCGAGCGTGTAGCGGAGCTGTCATGGACGAGCCTCAGGCGCTTAGCAAGCGTGCTTGCTTTTCGCTGAATTCCTGGTTTAGCCAAGTTAACGCACTGCCAATTTTTTGAACAGTCTATAGACTGTTCAGACTTTTGCCAATAAACTCTACAGATATTTTTGTAAACAAATGCTATAGACTACTCTATAGACCATACAAATCTTTAGACAGTCTATAGACTATCTATGGTTTTATAGCCGCACGCCCTTAGTAGAATTTTGTCTCAGACAGTCTGTAGTATGGACTATGAATAGACAAAAGGAAATATCTATAGGAAGGCAATAAAGTAGATACCAAGTCTATAGAAAGTCTATAGACCACTTGGCTCTGAGATTCGTCTCGCATGTTTTCGATAGGCGCATCAGGGAGCTTTTCCAGAGTATGCGGCTTTGGTGGCGGGCCAGTAGACGACTGATCTGAGACGTTCTAAAATCATGCGACCACAGTGCGATCAACAGCTTGGGACTTCTGTTCAGAAAATGAGCGTTTGATTTGTAGCGTCGTCGCACCAGGCGCCTACCTTCTTATCAGTGATGTAACTGTCTCTCTCCTGCTGGAAGCCACAGGCAGCCACATTTCACTTTTGCCGGAAAACACTTTGCATTCCATTCGCACTAAGGTAAAAAAAAAAGCCGACTTGTTTTTTCTGCAAACTGATGTACAGTGGAGTTATATGTGAACCTTTAGCGAGCACAGCTTGCGATGTTATGGTTTCGTTGCTTTGACTTTAGCTGCATCAAAATTTACGGAGGAAAGTGAGATTCGCGTCCAGTGACTGACTTCCCTGGATGGAATAATAATATTGATATCTATATTCATCGAGAAAATGGTGCAGGCTGTAAGTAAAAATTGCGCGAGAAACGGCAGCTCCACAAGGTCCCACAACCCTCCTTACAAGGCGGCAACAGCACGCAAAGAAAACGACCACAAAAGTGCATGTTAATGCGATAGCGTTAGAGGTCGTCACACCAAAACCCCGCCGATTTGCGGTGCCATGAAATTCGCTGATTGGTCGAGAGAGGTCATGGACCTTGCAACGGCATCACAACCTGTTCATCGGGTTGTGAGCAACGTCGATAGAGAATGGAAATAAAAAAAAACTTACATATGCAAATGTCGGCCCCGTCACGCCATAGCGGATACCTGCTTGCGCAGCTGGCAGACCGAATATGGCGGTTGGTGGACCGACAATTTCAAAAGAAGCTGACGCAGACACAGACTGAAGTTTGCAACAGAAGCTGGGACAAGCGTGAAATCTAATGCTGTCGCATTCCACTCTTAAGGCGAATTAAGCGTCGCCATCGTTTTTTGCTTTGCTAGTTACCTGGTCAAAAAAATGCAAGGCGTTAGAATCAAACAGCCGCAAATAAACAAAAAGCAGCATAGAAGCAAACAGAGTTCATATAAACATGATGAGAACAGAAGCATGCAAGTTCATAATGTAGTCTTAGGTATGTGGGGAGCGACGCTGACGTATTTCGTTGTTATATTTAAAGGTTCCATACCAGTTTTATCAGAGTAACCGGATGAAGCAGGAAGGGTGAACGAATTTTCCATTGCGTAGGTCTTTGTACGTGTTACTAGACTCCACTACTCTTTATTACTGGTAGGGTAAGGCACTGTGCTATTTTTCAATACCTCTTATTCGCGCAGGGACATTCGATTGTCTTTTGATTCGATTCTTGAATGCAAATGTTAGCTTGTAATTATACAAATTTAATACTAGTATTATATCTGCTTTGAAGAGAAAACTTTTTGAGTGGCTCTTTTATATGAAAGTATTCTAGGAAACATTTTGGAGTACGAATATTTTTCTCGGATTATTTTATGTCGTGCCTCCGACCATTAAGCAGAAATAAATGTCGTGCCTCCGAACATTAAACAGTAACTAGGATGCAAGTAGAGGAGGAAATTATAAATCAGAGTTTTTATTTCAAATATCAGATATGCTCAGTTATTGTATGCCATGCCAAGGACAAGCAACAATTCAATCAAAACAGAATCAGCGTGGTTTCCCATTGCATGGTCTGAGAAATAGTAATATCAAGAATTTAAAAATTATTTATTTTCGTTGGTGCCTTCCATATCTTAAACTTAGGTCTAAACATTAGAGCTTTTTTATTATTGACGCCTATTTTTAGTGGTTTATTATAGACCATTTTTAGCCATGATAAGGAAAGACTGTGCTCCATTTTGCAGTTTATGACAATCTGAAAAAGAATATATACTAAGGTCGTCTGCATAGAAAATATATTTTGACTTAGTGCTGGGGTTAGTGAGACCATTAATTTAAGCGTTAAAAAGAAGAAGACATAGAATACTGCCCTCGGATTCAATTTGGACAAACTGTTGCTGAAAACTGGGATATGACTTGGGCAGGTTCCAGATAGTGTCTGCTAATTCCATATATTTCCAGTTTTCTTCGTGAAGTGTAGTGATCAATGAATCAAATTCTTTTGAGAAATTGACATAAATACCAACGACAAACTTTTCAAATTCAGGTATAATAAACTTAATCTTTTCCACCAAAGCTAATTCTGTAGATGCGTTTTTATAAATCCAGATTGAGCAGGTGAAATAAGCTGAAATCAGGTGAAATAAACTGATAAGCTTTTCTGGTGCATAAGTATCTAATCAGCAAGGCATGCAACTCTCAGCCCTCGAGACACCTCTTGGAACGGCCTAACACGCAACCTCTTGCGTCATCGAGAAATTTCTTTGCAACGGTTGTCCTGCCGCTACAGCTGAGCTATTGACATCATATTGCCTCCTTTCTTGCCTCCTATTGCCTCTGTTTCTGTGGCAAACACAGACAACAATTTGCATCTATTTGCATTTGGAGTAAACGTGCAACATGTGTGCTTAACGCGCGAAAATCCAGTGTGTCGAAGCTCACGAGTACGAGTTACAGCACACACCACTAACGAATTTTCATTGGTGTGCTTTCTTCTGTTCCTACCGAAAGTTTCATTCAGTGAAAGCCCACGCAGAAACAGCATCCAGCGCAAAACTGTGACAGTGCACGTTGGGTTGCAGCATAGAATAGGAGCTGTCTTACTGTTTCTGGCCTATTTTCCATTTTTATGAACTATTTTAACTTTCCAACTTGTTCAATTATTATCAGTTCGCGGCAGTGCACGGTGTCACTACCAGCAAAAACTTCCTAACCATTATTTACTTCTCTGCTTCCTTTTTCCTATTTCCTTCTTTCCTTCTTCATCTCTTATTTATTTTCTTTACTGCTTCAGTCCTTCCTTTTTTTCTTTCTTCTTTATTGGCGCGCAGGAAGGACTCGGACATCGTGACGCCCTACGAGAAAGTTTGTGCTCTTCGACCCGCTGGTGAAGACAATCAGGCGCGACCACGACTACACCCAGAACAAATCCAAGGTGGCGGCCTGGTTTGTGTCCAACTGCTACGCCTCGAACCGCCGCCTCGAGTACGCGCGCAAGCTGCAGGAGCACATACAGGTAACCGAATCGGACACCTTGTCCGCGTCCTGGTTCTCAAAAGCATGCAGCGTGGGAAGCTGTGGAGCGGCCGTCAGCCAAAAGGGGTGGGGGAGCAAGCGGCGGATCGTCCTCCCGTGCGTGTAATTTTCTCGTCAATTCTCCTGAACGGCTGACAGGCCACTCTTAGCTTCCTTTTGGCTGCACGGTTTTAATGAAAGAGCGCGGTTAAAGGGACACTGAGCAGAAAGTGAAGTTGGCTTGTATCGATAGAATAGCAGCTCCTGATCACAAAAACGCCACTCTTCCTGAAAACAAAGCTCTTGTAATGTAGAAAATAGCAAGAACCAAAATACAGGTATCGCCGCCACCGGCTAATCTCGCAAGTACAAGCGTGATGACTTCCTAGGACAAGAGGCGCCACCTTGGAGGAAATTTCCTTACTTCATGGAGACCACGAATCTCTGAAGCTGGCAAAGGAAGGTTGCGCACTGCACCTCTAGCCGTCAGAAATCACGGAGTCTGCGTTTGCGTCACGTTTCACGTCACTCAGTTCTGTGACGTCATAAGAGTTGCCGTGACGTCATAATAGTTCCCTGAGTTTGAATCAGAACGGCGGGAAAAAACTTTTTCACCTTCGAATCCAATTTTTTTTTGAAATAAATGCATCTTTCGCGCCCGGACAAGCGACAACAAAGCCATGAAATGCCGAACTATCAGATTTTGCTAACAAAAAAAATTGATAGAGTTCTCAGTGTCCCTTTAAGGTGCTCACATCAACATCATCACCACCGCCACCATAGTCATCAGTCTGGTTCCGTTAAGGACCATCGTATTGATCCTCAGTTAGCTCTGTCCATAACGTGGTAGCCGTAGACATTCTGTACAAGCGAAAGTCCTGATCTTCCATCCTCCACCATGGCTCCTTATACCTTCTCATGTTCTGTCTGCCTTCCCTTGGTGTAAGCAGCCACGTTAGCTCAACGCTTTTAGCGTTCGAATGCTGATCTCGCAGCTGCAGGGTTGAGCCCCATGCAGCCACGGTGTCCACATTTCGACGGAGGCGAAATAAAAAAAAAACTGTTAATGTGTGTTGTTCGCGTTAAAGAACACTAGGCGGTCGAAATTGTTCTATTCCGGCGGATATTTCTGCGTCGTTTCACCTCCTCGTACATCCCTTCCTTTTTGGAACCTTTTGAGCGCACACCGTGACCAGGACACTTATTGCACCTTTCTTTAATACAAAACCCCGACCCAAACCCGGTGTCCACAGTGTTACCCTGAGAATTTTTTTTAACGCGTAAGTATTAAAGGTGTCGTTTGGAGAAAAACACGGTGTTGATGCGACTGACTGGAAGATCCTTACTGGTCGAGAGGGTAAAGACGTAGAAAAAGTTTCATTGCAAAAGAGGCAGTCAAGCGGAATCGAACCATGGTCCTTTGGATCGGTATACCAGGCACGCTACTTCTACACCACTGAAGAACGTTCGTTAAGTGCAATAGAGGCCTTGTACAAACGTCTCACACCACACAATAGGCGAATTACATTACAGGAACAGTGTTATAATCAGGGTTTCTTATTAGCGTCACCAGTTATATGGACTATGATTTGTAATAAAGCAGTATACTCTTAATTGTGCCCAGTTTTAATTTGATCTCCACATTACGTGCTCAGCTCATGTCCATTGCGTGCCCACCACACAGAAAACGGTATCATTAAGTCGCGTTTTTTTTTATCCGTGCTGCACCCGTGCTGCTGTTTAGAGTTACCGCGTTACTCCTTGTTCGAGTGCACATGTTCGCCCAACGAGTAGTTTACTTCCAGAGCCCTCATTCTTCCTCATGTATGATGAGAGGCAAAAGGTCGCAGGCGCCATCCCTAAATGATGCAGACATACTGCGGTTTTCACCCCGGCACTACTTGTGCTGCTGGCGAAGCTATCGCTTCTCTGTGTGCGACCTGAGAGCGGCGCGCCTGCTCTGCGGGCAGCACTTGCAGTCGTTGGGTTCTGCGGATCACTTCTGTCTTGAGTTCGGCAGGCTTTTTAGTACAGAGTTCTGTCTGAGACAGGTCTAGAGCATAATGCGGTGACTCAGAGGAGGAATCCTCAGCATGCCCCGTACTTCCACCAGATGTTACTTGGCGGTGCCAAGCAGGTCGGAAGGCGGACGAATGGCCCGGCAGCAAACTGTTCTTTTGGAACCTAGTGTCATCCAGCGAAAAGAAACAACCCATAATTGACAGTTTTTTAAAGCGAAATTTATTGCCCCAGGGCATCAATGATGGGTGAAGGTGTGATGAATGGTGTAGTAGATATTAAATGAATGGAAAAAGGTTAGCTGATTTGATGAAGTCCAGTAGAGAACGATGGTACGGTCCCTGCGTCCAGGCAATGTATGAAGCAGGGTTGCTTGGTGAAAGACCTGCTACCATCAGGTGCCGGATCCTTGTAGGCTTGAGAGCTGGGCAGTCCCACAGTAAGTGATGAATGTCGGCCTCAATGTCCTCGTGTTTACATATCGGACACCCTGGCCGAGGAAACAATTCTCGGTACTGAGGCCACTTCCGAGTGATGGCTGGTGTGAGGGCAACCCAGACCCGGATCGCTGGGAGCAGAATGACCGTTACTGTCAGCCAAGTCCGGAACTTTTCAGGTATCACCCTAACATTGCGAACCGTCTTTAACATGGCAAAATCGGTCGTGATCGAGTGATCGCGATTTATCGGAAACAGTCTGCAGGGTGTCGCCTAGCGAGGCTTAAGAAACAGAAACAGCAACACGACGGCAGTCTCCTGATGCCCTCATAGAACACATGCGCTGAGTGAAGGAAGGCGGTTTGTGTTCTTGATAGCTTTGTCGCTCTTCGCTGAACCCTCTCCTCTCATCGCCCCGCAGGTGGACATCTACGGAACCTGTGGTCCGCTAGAGTGCCCGCGACACACAAGCGAGAAGTGCTACCAGATGGTCGAGAGGGACTACTACTTCTACCTTGCCTTCGAAAACGCCAACTGCAAGGACTACATCACTGAGAAGTTCTTCAATGCCCTGAGGTAAGTGAGCTCGGTTGCGAAACGCATTTCCAGACGACACGTCTAAAGCTAAGATTTGCACCGGTCTTTTGAATTACCTGGTGGCCACTAGGCAACTGGTGGCCTAGTGGTATGAGCATCCGCCTCGCTTGCGGGAGGTGCGGGGTTCGATCTCCAGTGCCGTCGGGTACCCACCGGTGATACAATGGGTACAAGCTTTCGCCTGGTCTGGTGCTCGGCTTCTTTAGGGTGGAATGCTGGGGAAATGGGTCTTTGACCCACCTTCAGTAGAAGAAAAACACCTTGTGCCATGGCGCTCTTTGGCCACAGATGCCCTTGCGCCTCAAAGTACATCTTCACCTCTACACCGTGGCGAAAAAAGATGAGACGCTGACGGTCTTAACGATTTATCAGACTAGAGGAGTTTGCTGGAAGGCAGGCTAAGAGCCAGGGCCATGACTCTGAAAACGGGGTTCGGTGAGAGACAGGGGCAAGCGGAAGGAACTCTAGCTACACGAGAAGGGTACTTGAGTTGCGGGAGACAAGGTCGGGGCACTACGGCTGCATCTTTGTCACCTGCGGTTTTCAGTGGCAAACGATCTGGCACACTAACGTCATTTCTCGGCGTACGTGATGGTTTTGGGAAGCGGAATGAGCTTGAGAAGACATCAGGCTAGTTAGGAAGTATCGTGTCCATGTTGCAGATATGTTTACGTCTGCAAAGAAAAACGGAGAACTAGCCACCAGTGAAACCCGCCTGCTTTTGGTGTGGTCAGGGTAAATAATATAGCTAGAGAGCATGCCACTGAGGGTGCGATCGAATGCTTGGCCATTGGTCCAAGGATTGCACGCAACAGTGGTGAGATTAATAGTGCGGCATTCCTTAAAGTGGTCCTCAATATCGCACAGAAGCAAGTACGTCCTCGGTCACTGAGTTATACTTCCGCTGAGCTACGTCGGAAACAGAGATGATGGAGAATGAAAGGCGCAACGTCACACTCAGACGCACATCAGTGGCAGTGTATCAGATTAAGGTGCAAGGTGTTCATGCGGATGAAAGGAAGAATTAAGGTACAAGGAAGACAGCAACTCCAAAACTCTCAGATGCTTGAGCACGGTATTGTGATTGCTGCATTGGATCAGCGGAATAGCTAGAAACGTTTTTCGACAGTGGCAGACAAGGCTGACGCAAGGAAACTTACGAACAAAGATTACTACCGACAAAGGCTGCAGACAAAGGTTTGGACAAGCTGGCAAGTACACGGGCCTCTGGAATTTCGCCTCCATCGGCGGTCGAATTTCTATGGAGGCGAAATTCTAGAGGTCCATGTACTGTGCGATGTCAGTGCACGTTAAAGAACCCCAGGCTGGTCGAAATTTCCGGAGCCCTTCACTACGGCGTCCCTCATAGCCTGAGTCGCTTTGGGACGTTCATAATCATCATCATCATCACCACCACCACCACCACCATACCATCATCATCATCATCATCGTCTTCGTCGTCATCATCATCATCATCATCATCACAACAACCTGACTACACCCAATGCAGGCCAAAGGCCTCTCCCATGTCTCTCCATTAACCCTGTCCTTTGCCAGCTGCTCCCACTCTATGCCTGCAAACTTCCTGATCTCATCCGCCCACCTAACCTTCTGCCGCCCTCTGCTACGCTTGTCTTCTCTTGGAATTCACTCCGTTACCCTTAAGGACCAGCGCTTATCTTGCCTTCGAGTACATGCCCTGCCCAAGCCCATTTCTTCCTCTTGATTTCGACTAGGATGTCATTAACCACGCGTTTGTTCCCTCACCCACTCTGCCCGCTTCCGGTCTCTTAACGTTACACCTATCAGTTTCCTTTCCATGGCTCGCTGTGCTGTCCTTAACTTAAGCTGAACCCTCTTCGTTAGCCTCCACGTTTCTGCCCCGTAGGACGTTAAACCCCCATAAACCCATAAAGCTGGCTTAGACGCTCGGGGTCTCCATGAAGAGAGGCACATGCGCCAGAGTATAGTTGTCGAAATTTTTCGTTCCTATGAGTGTAATTACTGCAGTGCTGTAATTAAATACTCGTGGAAAAGTGGCGTGCATGGCGGTAGATCGCCCGGAACAGACGGCGCGGTGATGGTTGGGTAGACAGGGATGCTGGCGGTGAGGCAACCCAGAGGTAGCCGCTCTGTTCGAAGGCCATAGTAAGCAGAGTGCACTTCGTGAATCGCATAATAAGGATTAGCGGCAAAGGGCGCCAGCGTCAAAATGTTTAATCCCACATCGACAAGTGCAACCAGCGTGACGGCCAGAGGTCTTTTAGGGAGGCAAGCCGCCGCGGTCTATGATAGTCCGGGACGATGCAGAATAGGCTACCATACATTTGACGACGTGGTTTGAAAAACGCCAATTTTATACTTTTTAAACATTTTTTGTCTGCAAACTGATTAGTTGGAACCTCGAAACGACGAAAGTGCTCAAGTGCTTCGAAGTATAAGAATCAGCTAGAAACTCTACACTTCCCTGATCGAAATGCATATCTTACTTAACTCTCAACTCAGCATTAAAAAATGCTGCGCATTTCAGCATTTTTCGTGGCCTCTGTGTTCCGATAACTTCTGTGGGCGCATGTACACCCTTAGTAAAAAGTGTTCAAGCCACACACTTTTCTTTTGAGCCACATAGTGAGGCCACTGCGGCCACCCTAAAAAGACCAATAGCACGAAGGCATCTCCTCTCTCTGCGAATATTTAAAGCTTCAGAGGTTTTATATGTGCCCCGTTGTACGGCTGAAAAGCTAACTTTGTGGTGCAAAGGGCTTTGAAAAATTTGGCAGTGGCTTAACTCGACTAACCCTGGAATTATTCAGCGAGAATCAAGGGCGCTTGCTAAGCGTCTGAGGCTCGTCCATGGCAGCTCCACTGCACGCTCGCGACAGCCGTTCTATATATGTATACCCACAGGACCAAGTGGCTATGACGTGGTATCACATGGTCTTTCGACACCCCTATCGGATGTCATCACGTGGTTTCACATCACCCCATCGGATGTTCTTAAGACCAAAGGTCAACCCAGAGGTCACCCAATGTCAAAAGTCATAGGTCAAAGGCCAAATAAAGGTCATGGGTCAAAGGTTCGACACCATAACTGTACCACATATGGTCATACACAGCTATCCTTAGTTAGGCTGAAGGTCGTTCAAGGTCGTTGTGCTGCCTACCCGAAGACTGCTTTACCTAGCGTAGTGAAGGTTTTCGCTTCAAGATGCTGTACATACGCTAGTACAGCGTTCATTCTCGACCCCCCCCCCCATCCCCACGGTCTCCTGCAGGCACAACGTGGTCCCGGTGGTGATGGGCGCCTCCCGCGAGGAGTACCGCGCCGCGGCCCCGCACCACTCGTACATCCACGTGGAGGACTTCCGGTCGCCCAAGGAGCTGGCCGAGTACCTGCTACTGCTCAGCCGGAACCGGACGCTGTACAACGAGTACTTCCGATGGAAGGGCACCGGAGAGTTCGTAAACACCTACTTCTGGTGCCGCCTGTGCGCCCTGCTGCACGCGCCGCCGCGTCCGCACCAGCGCCGCTCCGAAGACGTGTACCGGTGGTGGCACACCGGTGCATGCAGGGCTGTGAACGAGTCGCTCTGATGTTGTTGACGGCCGTCGACCACTGCGTTCACTCAGGACCGCTGTGCGTGAATGACACTCAATAGTTTGCGCAACTTGACGCGAACTGATACCACTTTCATCACAAGTCCATCGCTATAAGTCATCCTGTGCGTGCCTGTTGCGGTCGAAAAGCAGCATCTCTCCCCTCTCCCCTTGCCTCTTCCCCACTTGAGCCTGTGCGAGCACGCCTTATATACTTCGTTTTCTGCACCTGTGTTTAATCGCTCGAACTTACTCAATAATATATGTAAATATGTATTCCATTTTAGTTCAGCATTTCATCAGTGCCTATGGATAACGCACAAAACATTCAACATCAATGTCGCTTCTGTACGCGAAGCCTGCTCCGGGCCACAGAAAATGCAACAGGAACTTATTCTTCCTTTGGTTTATGAATAAATATCAGATTTATTGCGATATCAGATGTTGAAATATTCCGCATACGTCACCCATTGTAGGTAGGAGTTTAAGGAGAAAAAAGGAAAGGTGCAATTAAGCGAGCATAATGCAAAGCGGGGGTGAGTTACACTCCTCTCTGCACAACTTTCTTGTACATACGCATTTACCAAGCGCGCAAAATGCTCGATAGACCAACGATGCTTACAGATGATGCGCCTGTCCTCTTTGGCTCGCCCACGTCTTTATTGCGCAGTTTTTTTTTACGACACTTACAAATGCTAGCGACATGCTGGAAACGGCAAAGGAATATGTCTCCTTAGGGCAGGTAGTGACCGTAGATCCGAACCACGAGAGCGAAATAACTAGAATAAGATTGGGCTGGAGCGCATTTGGCAGGTTCTCTCAGACCATGCATGGCATTCTACCAGGGTCCCTCACGAGAAAAGTATATAACAGCTGTACCTTACCAGCACTCACCTACGGGGCAGAAACGTGTAGGCTAACGAAAAGAGTTCAGCTTAAGGACAACTCAGCGAGCTAAGGAAAGAATAATGATAGGTGTAACGTTAAGAGACCGGAAGCGGGCAGAGTGGGTGAGGGAACAAATGCTGGTTAATGACACCCTAGTCGAAATAAAAAGGAAGAAATTGGCTTGGCAGGGCATGTAATGCGAAAGCAATACAACCGCTGGTCCTTAAGGGTAACGGAGTGGATTCCACGAGAAGGCAAGCGTAGCAAGGGGTGGCAGAAGGTTAAGGGGGCGGATGAGATTAAGAAGTTTGCGGGGATATGGTGGGCGCAGCTGGCACAGGACAGGGTTAATTAGAGAGATATGTCCTGCAGTGGGTGTAGTGAGGCTGATGACGACGACGACGATGATGATGATGATAGAACTACAGGGTAGATTCGATTCGAGCGCCCCCTGCGCTGGCTTCCGACGAGGACGACAGTCAGCTGCAGTGTGCCTGTGCAAGATTCCTTCTGCTCCTTAACGATTCCGTTCGTGTGTCGTAAAGAAGTGGTTATACAAAAGGAATTAAACGTGGAATCTTCTTTGTATGCGTGCTTGTCTCTCTATGCACAATGGCCAGTCAGAATGGCCTGTATTTTCTCAGGAATTTCATACCCAATGAAATACATATAGATAAAAGCGTATCAGATAGCTTAATAACCAAGCAATGGCCCACATTTCACGTTTTTTGGCGCCTTTTACGACGAGAAAAGTACAAGGCCTTGAAGGGTTGAAGAAAGAGGAAGCGATGACGCCCATCGCTGATGCACGTGAGAGGTCGCCGGTCGTACAGAAGAAAAAGAAAACTGCGTATGCATTCATTTGACTGTTCCAATTTTTATATCGATTCCGTCTTCTCACGCCTATTTTTCCCCGCGCAAATACCTCATTGAGATTATCTACTTAACCTTGGCCAATCCCCCTGCGTGGGTATGTGCCATGCTTACTAAGGAGAAGAAGAAGAAGCAGAATGAAATATTCGAGACATGCTTACTAAGGGGAAGAAGAAGAAGAAGAGTACATTGTCGCCGCTGTATTCGAAAGCCCTCGGTGCTAGAGCACCGTGTATCCTGTTCCCGACAGCAGCATTAGGTGAGCCTCTCCCTTTTTTCCTACAGCCGCCGATGGTAATGCCGTATCCCGGCACAAAAGTGCAAAATGCCGAGTAGATCTCACGAATGGAGAATACGGGTATATACACTGCAGGCCGGAAGCCACAGCGCATGGCGCCTGGTTTGCAGAGCTACTCCGTCCGGTGAAATTCTCGACATCTGCACATCCCAGAGGCATTAGAACGCACTACGACCACTACCACTACTTGTACCTTCACTGAACCGCTATCGTCATTATAACCCAATCACTATCAGCGGGGGTACACTTAGGCTCCGCCTTAAGGATATGACGTGATAGCGTAAATGATTTCATTCCCAAATATGAGGAATAGTTCGTTCTCAACTTTGCATTCGTATGTCCCTGGAGGTCCTCATACCACTCCTTGCGCAGTGGTGCAGCGGTTAAGGGATGCGCCACTGCCCTGCGATGGAAGGTGCTGCCACCGGTGGGCCTTGTGCGGCCAAAGTTTCTCTTCCCGAGCAACCTCTCGCGATCAACCGTTATTTTAACTGCCACCTGCCAGGGCGGTTAGTTTGTGTACTATCCAGTGGGTCGGTTGTGAAGGTCACGTGAGCTAGCTTGCCCACTGAGGTTGCTTCCGCGGGTGTGGCCACCTTACGCCACCATATTTATCACTCACAACGCCGACAACACCGACACCGACTTTTCTGTGCAACGGCGCCTTTAATGCTATCGGATTAAAACTGCAATTTAACGCAATAGCGCTAAAGGCCCCGTTCACCATAAAATCTGGTGTCTGCGTTGTCGGCGTTTGAGCGAAATATCACGGGCATGGCTCTGTCAGCTGGTCCCCAGAGAGCACTTTAGGAGGCAGGTGGGCCACCTAGGTCGTGTGACCTTGCTGCGTCATCACAACCTGCCCACCGGATAGTTAGCAAGCTGCCCACCATGGCAGGTGGCAGTTAAATTAATGGTTGGTCGCTTGGGAAGATCAGCCTGGGCAGCACAAGGCTCATCGATGGGAGCAGGTGCCATCGCAGGGCAGGGGCGCATGGCTTAACTAACCGCTGCACCACTGTTCCAGGAGGGGTATGAGGATTCCCAGACATATATGAATGTAAAGTAAAGAAGGCCCTTCTCCATATATGAGAATTAAACCATTACGCTATCGCGTTATGCCCTTAAGGAGGAACTTAAGTGCTCACTGCAATTATTTGCCAAATCCTTCTCGAGCGACTGGTCGCGTAGCCTATCGGCAGCGTCACACGATGATCGTGGAAGACAAAGGGCTTGTGTGTCTTGTCATTAAACGTGCACTACATTGGTGCTCACGCTCGCACACTGTTTTTGGTTTGAGCTCGGTCTGCCCGCATGCTTTGCACGCAGCCTGAATTCCCTCCTGCTGTCTGCTGCCGCCGCAGCATGGCACAATCGCTGCTTGCGCGTATCCCGTCGTTCCTTCCCCACGCGGGCACCCTCTACCACTGCATCATGTTCATGGTGCTGGTCAGCTGCGCCGTGCTGCTCGCCTTCCAGGTGAAGCTGGCGGCCCACAGAGAGACGGCCGGGCCACCCTGGATGCGGCAGCCGGTGCCCTCCGAGCTTCGCAACAACCAGGCTCGCGGAGGCCAGCAGGACGGCCGCGAGAGCAGGACGGAGCGGGCCCAAAGGATTATAGAGCGCCAGATATTCAGGTCTGTTGGCAAAGAGGCGCACTCAAGGCTGTGTGGTGTTGTTGGTGTTATAGAGATCCTGTAACGGCGTTTTAACTATAATAGGGTCTAAGAAATGAAGGCGGAACTCGGGTTCGATTGTGGCAGCTCATGGTAGCCAAGTACTTTTGGTATCTTGAAGCTGGGGTTGAGAAGAACTGACAAAAAGCATTCATATGGGGACAACGTGAATCATTGAATAACGTAGCCCTTGTGGAAATAGGTATATGCCATGGACAATGTCCCTACACTTCTGTGGGAATCCATCATCATCATTATCATCATCAGCCTGACTACGCCCACTGCAGGGAAAAAGCCACTCCCATGTCTCTACAATTAACCCTGTCCTTTGCCAGCTGCGGCCACCGTATCCCAGCGAACTTTTTAATCAAACCCGCCCACCTTACTTACTGCCGCCCCTGCTATGCTTGCCTTCTCTTGGAATCCACCCTGTTACTCTTAAGGACCAGCGGTTATCTTGCCTTCGCATTACATTCCCTGCCCAAGCCTATTTCTTCCTCTTGATTTCGACTAGTATGTCATTAACCCGCGTTTGTTCCCTCACCCACTCCGTCCGCTTCTGATCCCTTAATGTTACACCCATCGTTTTTCTTTCCATAGCTCACTGCGTTGTCCTTAATTTAAGCAGTGTTCATTTCAATAACAAGTCGTACTGTTTAGACCTACCCGTTTATCTTTTCAGCAGACGATGACTGCTGAATAAAGCCTTCATCGTTCATGATAAGTACAGAATCCAAGGCGCCGTGTTACGTTGTGTTTGCCCGGAACCATAACAAAACCGAGTAAAAAATGGGAGCTGTAAACATCCTTTAGATATTTAGCGCTGGTTAAGTCCATCACTTGAATACCCAAGGTTTAATGAATTTGTATGACTGGTTAGCCACTGCTTCGGAAGGCCGAAATGAAGGATGCGTTAGCCAACGAATGTCACGGCACATTGCTGCCCTGCTTGTTCTCCGTGAGGTTTTCTTCGAGATAAGTTGAGGCTTGTACTCAAGCTGGTACAGTCTGCTAACTACCCAAGAGGAATTTACGTATCATACATATCCTGCATGTCAAGTTTTGATCCGATGTCACAATAGGACCTCGCCAATGAGAACGGCAGTTTCTGCAACCTGGCTGCATGTGCCCCGTAGGGCCTTTTACGCAGTCTTTATGGCGTTCAAGTTTATTTCCTAAGCCTGCACTTTCTTTTATAGAAAGATTTTCGGTAGCTTTGGTTAGATAATACCGGTTCTTCTGAGGCGCTTTGTTTCTTGTGAACCAACCGAAGCTTCCATTCCGTCTCCCAATTTGCTCGTAGTCGAGTGAGGCTATGCCCAATGCAACGGTTTCCAGACTTGAGTGTTTTCTTGCGATCGAGTGACAAAAGCGCACTTGTGGAAGCCGTCGCCCCCCTTGCAATGCATTCATCTTCGTCACATAGCCAATCATTTTGCTTTCTTTTTATCGTGCTCAGTCCGGTTGTCGCAAAAAGAGTATACCTTGCCCACGCGTATGTTGTCCGCAAACATAGACTAATGCACGACCATTAGCTTCACTGCCGTTCACAGGCATATAAGCAAAAGGTTAAACGCAATGCAGGATCCTGGCTCCTTCAAAACGTGCAAACGTGCGTCTGAATGCGTGCGGCAACGCTTTGAGACGCTACGATATCGGTGCCGTGCCCCTGGGGGCCGCTTACAAGCTTTCTGGCGGTTCCTCTGGCGGTTCCACTGGCGGTTCCGCTGGCAACGGCGCAAGCCATTCCCCGTTTGAACATTTTCTGTGCTCGTGTGGGTGTGTGCGCAGTGGGGGAGGGGAGGGAGGGGAATTGATAAAATGATATAAGTAAATAGTGCTGCACTCAATGAACAACGCTCGCAGGGACGACGACGCGGCCGACCACCGGCATGACGGAAGCGTAGACGTGTCTCTGCCGACGAGACGCCGACTGCCGTGGTTCTTCGTCAATGGCACCGAGTGGCCTCGCCCTTGGAGCAAGCTCTCGCGGGTGGCCGGCGTGTGGCCCGACCCGGGGGCGCCGCACGACGACCGCATTGTGGCGCAGCTCATGTACCTGCCGCCTGGATACAAGGCGGGGCCCAAGAACGCCAGTGAGTGGTGAAGCTCTCATAGAGATCCGAAACCCCTTTCTAAAAAAGCACAAAAGCAATACCCAGGGAAATTAAACGAAGTGCGAGTAATTCCCAGATATGGTAGCAGAAAAAGAAAAAGGGAGAAGAAAGTGGTATGCAAAAGAAGCCACTGGAACCCAGGAACACACAAGTACGAGGGTAGCCAAGAGAGCAGGCTTATAACTATCGTGAGGGCATGCCTTGCTCAGAACTGCTGATGTGTGGGAAAGACGATATGCACGCGTCGTTCATGTTATCTTTTGCTTTCTGAATTTTGCTTTTCATGTTGCTTACTTCGTGGGATTATTCTGTCTTTTCTTTTAATTCGAGAGCATTAGGCGGGCCATGACGGCAGAACTTCCCGCGTCGGCGTCGGCATCGTGTGTGCAGCCTCCACCTACCAACCATGGCAGGTGGCTAGAGCGAAACACTGGCTATAATAAAACACCGCCTATAATGAAACACTGGCTATAATGACACACCGACTACAATGAAACGCCGGCTATAATGACACGCAGACTATAATGAAACAATGGCCATCACCACACATATTAATGAAATACCGGCTATAATGACACGCCGCCTATAATGAAACCCCGGCTCTAATGATACACCGGCGATAGCAACCGGTAAGGAGACTTCTGTGACCGCTGATAGCGATTGGGTTCTAATGACGATAGCGGCTTAGTGAAGGTACAAGTAGTGGTAGTGGTCGTAGTGCGTTCTAATGACGATAGTGGCTTAGTGAAGGTACAAGTAGCGGTTTGGTCGTAGTGGCACATTTCGGTTCCAGGCTGCACAATGATAGCACGAAGGACGTTTAGAAGAATGCTCTCGCATCACCTTTGCATCAACCCAACTGACCGCCCTTCAATTTTCTCCTCAATCCCCGCAATTTTTCTATTCTCTTCTATTTCACACTCAGCCATGCGCTGCTACGTTTGCCGAAATCCATGATTATTTAAGGCGATAGCCTTTAACGGCTCATGCTCGCGGTGACCGCCCGTCCGTTACATCGCCACCTAGGTCACGTGACCTTGTGATGTCACGTGATCATAAGGTCACGCGACGTTAAGATCATCGAAAGATCTATAATTTGGGTAAAAATTGCTCAAAAACGAGGAAACGTGGATGATGACGTCACATCAGACGAAAGGACGTCGAAGCAGTGTGATCCGCCGCCAAGCAACAACTGCCGACGCGCTGCGCATGCGCTGCGTGACGTCACCGCTTCCTCTGCCATGCTCGCGCCAGCTGCTCTTCTCCTCTGTCGTGAAATGAATTCAAGCGCGGCAAATTCGAATCAGTGCAATGAGTCGCAAACGGCTTTCGCCCTCCCGCAGTTAAGAGATATCTAAGTGCCTCCAACGAATTTTTTTCAGCAGATTACAGGACTCATAACAAGACACGTGATGGGCCCATCAACCACAGTACATTGTGTGCACAAATATCCCCTCTAAACCTATAGGCGTGCGCGTAAGGCGCAGTTCATGATGTCTCGGAAAGAATATCATGTGTATTTAAAAACGCTTTACGGGAGCAAAAAGGGAGTAAGCGGTCTAAGGGAGTGCTCTAGGGGACAGCTTACTACTTTCTGTTTAGAGTGTACAGACGTGGTCCAGGATTCAACGAATGAACGTTGCATTATCTGGTACTGCCTTGCTTCGCATTTCAAAGCTTTCCAGTGCACTTGAAAAAAAACTGCCCGATAAATCGCAGAGTTAGCCTGCAGCAGCGCACATACAGGGCATGCACAACGTTCGCTTTTCTTCACTGATGTTTTGAGAATAGCGTCAAGGGCTGCCGTCGTTTTCCCAATATTTCGCTTACCCTTGAGTTGGCCTCTCATGTGGGATTATGCAGGTTCACCTACATATAGCTGCGGCGAGTTCTACCCTACATTTGTTACGAATCACTAGTACTGTTTTCAACAGAAATGGAACGCTGGATTTACCGCTTTAAAGCTACACGTCGGGCTATGAGAAACACCACATAGTAGAAGGGTTTACGGGTAAATTTCAGTTGATGTTGTTCAATGTGGACAGACACCGCACAGCGCGCAGGTGTTTTTGCATTTCACCTCCACCGTAAACCGGCTGCTGAGGTCGGTATTAGATCCCGCGTTCTTCTGCTTAGTATCCGAACGCCAAAGTCACTGAGCGGTCGGCAGCGGTGGGCAGAAAAGAAATAGCAACTTAAAAGTCATTTTCGTCACGTAAAGGCCACGGAAATTTAGGTAAATGTTATTGGTCGCAAGGACCTAAGTCATTTTTACTTATGCATCGACCAATAAAAACAGCGTATTATCTACAGACAAAAATACTGAGGAGAAGCAGGTATGCTTCACACCCGTGCTTTGCGAGTAAGTGTTGACTGAATGCTGATAGTGCTCCCATTCGTGCCACTCCGACCCGTGCAGACACCCTTGTTGTCAGAAGGGGACTCAAAGAAGCGGACTCGAAGCAGGCACGGCAGAGAGAACTGTGGCGAAATCACTTGATTACGACTGCTGTAACTCTGCTGTTAATGAGTTTTTCAGAAAACATTTTGCGGCTTTGCGTTCCAGGGTGGTGGTTGTGGTGGTAAACATTTATTGACTATGTACAAGGAGGTGTTTGGGCCCAGGCCCAATTGGCCCAGCTCCTCACAAATCTAGGTGGCGCTCCTATTCCGGAGCCCAAATTGCGTCTAACGCCGCTCGCGCCCTGGCGACCAGGGTTCGTTGGGACTGTAGGTCATAACAGCTGAGCAGCACCTCCTCCCAGGCCTCCCTAGAAGGGTGGGAGATGAAGGATTGGGAAGGGTGGGGATTGGAAGGGCAGGCCCAGACCATGTGGAAAACGTCCGAGAACGTCGCTCCGCACAGCCTGCAGCCACCATCAAATTCTGAATTGAAGTGCTTCAATACTGCCGGGCACATTGTATTTGTGAAAATTTTGAGAGAAAGCTAATCGTCTGCTATCCGGAGACCCTTAAAGGGTTCCGGAAAGCGACGCTGACCGTCCTTATAATATGTTGTCTTTGAATGTAATTAGAGATTGGGTAGGCTCGGTGTAGGCTTCCAAGCAAGTGTGAGTGCCCACGCCTGACAACCGCCAAAGTATAGCAAATTTTCGAACAGAAGGTGGTCAGGGGCTCTTTAAACGACTGCCAAAATCGCGCCAAAATACATGCTCTTTAGAGAAGCTTGCATGCAAAGCAACCTTCCCAGTGCACGTAACTCGTCGAAATAGCCAAAATTTGTTGGGCCACAACGCCGACTGTAAACGCGTTTTCGAAATTCTAAAAACTGATATGGCTATTACTTACGGTGGGCCAGACGCCTCTCAATAATTAAGGAGCCTAACAGTGATAGTTAAATAGTTAACTATTCAATACTAGTTAACCAGCCTGCTAGTTAGCACGTCTTAGCTGTATTCTGATGTACTTCACCACTGATAATGGTATGCCGAAAAAAGCGCTCTTCTATCTCAAAAAGGTTTGGTTTATGGCAGTTTAACGTCTCAAAGCGACTCAGGCTATGAGAGACGCCGTAGTGAAGGGCTCCGGAAATTTCGACCACCTGGGTTTTTTTAACGTGTACTGACATCGCACAGTACACGGGCCTCTAGAATTTCGCTTCCATCGAGATTCGACCGCTGCGGCCCGGATCGAACCCGCGTCTTTCGGGCCAGCAGCCGAGCGCCGTAACCACTCAGCCACCGCGGCGGCTATCTCAGAAAGCCTATTTTTAAAAACTGTGTACAGTTTTAGGTGAAACAACCTGTATAGCAGTTACTTGCGTTCACCGTTTAACACGCGCGCAGACACATCGCTGAAGACGATCGTCTTGGACGGCAGCTGGTACGACTTCGTGGACGGCCAGACACTCTTCCTCCGGGACCGCTGTCCCGTGGACAGGTGCCGAGTGTACCGAAGGAGAGCACCCGAAGGCGTGACGGTGGACGCCACCATAGTCAAGGACGGCTACAGTAGCTACTACCGGCCCACGGGTGAGAAAGGAAGAAACCAGGGGTTGCGGATCCTCTACCTGCTCGAAAATCCGATGAACGGGCCCCTCGAAGAAGGGGGAGCCCTTGGCATTGACTGGACGGCTACCTACAGGTGCGTGCGGCTCCTATAGGCGGATACAACTCAAGAACGAGGTGACAAATGCCTCTCAAAGCGGTCCTCCAGCCAATAGCGTCGACCGATAATCACGACGGCGTGGCTAATCCTCTTTACCCTGCTGGCGTAAAATCGCATGGAGTGACAGGAATTAATCATTGCAATAATCGCGTTAACCGCGGCGTCATGAAAGCCGGCCAACGCCATTGGCTGGAGAGCCTCCTTTGAGGGGCATCTGCCGCTACGATCTTGAGTTGTATCCTAATATAGGTCTTTCTCGGTCTTATGCGGCATTGGGCGGTGAAGCTTTTTTCATGTTTTCGGCATCGTTGGCACCCTAAATGTATTTCTCTCTGACGAACTGAGTGTGGTTACTTTGCAGCCAATCAGTGCTCGCTCTGTAGCGTGGTAAGATCGCGTGGCAACCTTCTCACAGATGACTGTGTGTGTCTGTCGGGTGCATAAGCTGGGAGCGGAGCATTTTGCCGCTCCCGAAGAAGAAATACATGCACAGCATTCGATTTGCTCAGCTTACCGAGAGGTTGCGTACCTTTGTTTGCTTATTTGTTTGTTTGTTTGTTTTCGTGCACGCACACACGAGGAATACGGACCTTGTGTGAGCGGAGCATGAGGCGCTGCCATTTTGAACCCCCTTTTTTTTCTTGGCGGGATCCACAGCTATCTAAGAACGTGTTCTTCCCGCCCAGGAATGACCTGCTCGGGTACAGTCAACAAGATATTAACGTTACCCCCATATCACGACACACCTCCTAAAACAGCGCGACACCAAGGGTCGTATTCTATAAGCTGTCCATTTTACGTTGACCACTTCGCGTCTATTTGGTCCTCTGTCATAGGTCACTCACATATACCCGTGGCTTTCAAGTGTCTGTGGGAAGCGACACGGACATTGAATGGTTGGCGACCGGAGCTCACCGTTGGCTGACATTGGCTGTGACGTGCTACCAATAGCGACTTGCATCGCAGCGCTGTATAAACAGAAGGCGACCGGACCTGACCACTGGCTGCCATTGGCTGCGATATGAAGCCAATAGTGAGGTCCCGTCGGCAACCACCCAATAGCCGGGTCACTTCTCACATACGCTTGAAAGCCGCGGCTATATCTGAGTGGCCAGTGACAGAGGAACAAATAGCCGCGAAATGGACAATGGAAAATGGACAGCTTATAAAATACGACCCCATATTTCTTACGCGCTGCGAAAATTCTCTGAACTCTGCGCTCGAGCTTATGCCGCTACAACTAAACCGTTGACTTCCCGGGTACTTCCTACATCCGTGCAAGCTTCTGTGACTCACATAAGCCGCATATGCGTTTGGAGTAAGCATGCAGGAGTTATAGCTAGTTGGAGATTACAGCACGAGAAGACACAGACGAAAGGAACTCTGATTTTTATTGAAAAAATTAACGATTGCCCTTAAAAACAAGGAGGTAAAATACAAACATTCTATTTGCATTAATTCCGCGCCTATACCTATTACAAAGTCTGTTCTCTTACTGATATCTGCGTGTATCAGGTCATGGGGATAGGTACAATGTAGCCATTTTTTTTACTTCGTATGTTAGCATGCTTTGACCATCTCTAATGGCAGAGCGAGAAGTCCTTCCTTCCTCTCCTTCTATTCTTTTTTTCTTTTACCTCGCTTCCCTGCTTCCCTTCATTTTTGTTCCTTCTTCTTCTTTTCGCAGAAAGGACTCGGACATCGTGACGCCCTACGAGAAGTTCGTGCTCTTCGACCCCCTGGTGAAGGCAATCAGGCGCGACCACGACTACACCCGGAACAAGTCCAAGATGGTCGCCTGGTTCGTCTCCAACTGCCACACCGAGAACAACCGTCTCCACTACGCGCACAAGCTGCAGCAGCACATACAGGTACCAAGAGCGGCGAACCACGTTTAGGCATCAGGGAGAACTGGCGTCACACAGTGGATTTTTAGATTGGCCAGCTCTGTATAGGTTCTCACATATGATGCGCTATTTTGCTGAAAGGATGCAGTTATAGGCTGGGTTGTGTTAACTTGAGGACAATGTATCCCACATCGATCTCCAGTTTAACTCTCTTGCACGTACCACCCACCGATCTCCAGTTAACCTGTCTTGCACGTACCACCCGCCGACTGTCCAACCTGGGCAAATTTTTAATTTTCACCCCTATTTTGTTATCCGCCTTCCCGGCTTTCGCCCCCTTGCCATGGAGTCACGTGCATGGAGTTTACTGCGTTACCTCGGCAGACGATCGGTTATCGGTGTCTCGATCAAGGCTATTTCCTGTTCATAATTTTAGCTACCACTAGCTGTTCCTTCTCGTGTCCCGTTTTTGCGCTAAGTTTATTTTCATTTCAGTGGAAAACCATCTAGCCCAACTTCATGCGCTTTCTCTCGAACTTACCTAGTTACCCCTCTGGAGGGAAAAAAGTTTGTCCATTAACAGTTTGCCGAAAGCCTTCGCTTGCCTTTGTGCCTGGCGAGCGGCGAAATTTTGCAGGGAACCCCACGCCTGGCGTAGGTTGACTGTAGTTGGACAACTCGGAGTTGCTTATGATGTTCGTATATCTTGTCTCTTGTGTGCGATGCAGGAGCGGTTCCTGCTCTGCTGGCACTTCTTGTAGTTGGCAGCTTTTAAAGCGAAAGCTATTATACGGAAGCCTCCCAGGTGGACTGCGTGCTGTATACCGTAAACATCCGGTCACGTGACCATAGCTGCCCACGTGATCAGTACCACGCACGTGACAGTACGCCGTTGCGATATATAAAAACCCACGCTGTCGTGGGTTTTTAGGCTTTACCGAAGTGCTAAGCCTAAAAACCCACGATATCGCGGCAACCTGGGCTACTGAAATGCTGTGCGGAAGTAAAAGACAGGCAGAAGCACAGTGACAACTTTCGCTAAGTGTTGCGCGTTACGTAGCAGAGCGTAAACATGTGGTAGTATTTATCCCGGACACTCCTTTTCCTGAGTGGTTAAGTGGTGGGCTTGTCGGTGTCGGCTTCTGAGTTTTCCCACTCACTCCGCCAAGTAATACTTGGATATTATTTGTGCGTTTGTACCTTTTTAACATGCGAAATTATAGAGCTTACCATATAAGACCAAGAAAACTGCATCAGGCATCCGTCAGTTGCCTTACAATCTTGGATATCTCAAAACAATTATGATAACACTACCGAGGTTTTTGCTATGAGTTTTTCATTGCTCCGTTCCATAATATTTTCGAACCTGAATAAAACTCCTGCCAGTTAAGAGTCAGTGGGCGCCCGGTCAAATTTTGTTCCTTGCGGCCTACGTCCTCCTAACGCACTTTTTTAAATATGTTTCCACACCACCTGGCTCGTCATTCCATTCTTCTGCGGCTTACCACTGACGCAAGAGGACTTCATTCTATAGCTGTCATCTTCGTGATAGTCAGTGAAACGGAGCGCCTGACTCTATTGTCGAGCACTACAAAAAACTCCTAACTTCTAATCGAATGGAACAGCAGCTACCGTGCAGCATCACACACGTTAGATTGGAAATTATACGCGTTTAATGAAGCTGTCATCGGAATGGGATTCGGTACCGCAGGACAACGGTGGAAAGACAAAGAACGAATACCACGAACGCTGAACTGTCAGAAGCCCGTTTTAGCTTGTCAGAAGACTGCCATCTGAAGAGTGCACATCTTCTCACGGTGTGGCAGGCCTGTCTTCTATTGCGGCAAAGATTAATTATAAGGCGCTCAAAATCTATGAATTCTTGAAAACTTCTTTTACGCCACTAGGTATGGTGGCAACCCTGCTTCATATATTGCCTGGACGCAGGGACCATACCATCGTTCTCTACTGGACTTCATCAAATCAGCTAGCCTTTTTCCATTAATTTAATCACTACTACATCTTTAATCACACCTTCGTACATCATTGATGCCCTGATGCAATAAATCTCGCTTTAAAAAAATGAACCTGAGCAGAAGAGCATTTAGGACACATAACGTTGTTAAAAAGAGATATCGTTGGTTTGGGTCAGCGGAAAGCATGTTTCGGCTTTCTCACGTGGCCTGTGTTTTTTGGCTTAGACATCTTCATGATGCAACGGCTAGATCAACAACGCAGACTGATAAACAAGTTGGTATGGCATAATGAGGCTTAAACAGCGCATCGGCACAAGGACGAGGGAAGGAGAGGCGAGACACAGCGCAGGGATAGATCAGTGCGGTTCTTCAGTTTCAAGAAAACACTCAACGCTTGGAAACGGTAACACGGCGCCAGCCTCCTCGTACTCTCTCTCTCTCTCTCTCTCTCTCTCTCCACACACACACACACACACACACACACACACACACACACACACACACACACACACACACACACACACACACACACACACACACACACACACACACACACACACACACACACACACACACACACAAATACGCGCATCCTGAGTGAGAGTTTAAAGTTCCTGATTGCTTTTCTGGAACTCCTAATCGCCCCACAGGTTGATATCTACGGAAATTGCGGATCGCTGACTTGCTCGCGATATGAAACCGAGATGTGCTACCAGATGGTAGAGAGAGACTACTACTTCTACCTGGCCTTCGAAAACGCCAACTGCAAGGATTACATCACTGAGAAGTTCTTCAACGCCCTGAGGTAAGTGAACTCGCTGCGAAAAGTATTTCCAAGCAACATGTCCAAATCTAAGATCGGCGCCGGCCTGCTGCATTACACCTAGGCCGTAGAGAATTAGTAGGAAGAGGACGCGGTGAGGCTTAACGATGTAGTTGAGTAAGAGGTATGCTGAAGGATGCTGCAAAGGCCATGGTATGCTCCCCAACTGGAGATGTTGGAAATGATGCGTGGGGATCGACTTTGGTAAGATGGTCGTGCAAGGCATGGCAATGGCCGTGCCATCGGAACAGCGCAGTTATGAGGACGGGTATTTCGACGTTGGCAGGCTGGACAGGGACGAACGAAGTTATGAACACAGCGGTACAAGTCGCGCCCGGGGCTGCTGGCGTAGGCGCACTGGGCGGCGGGGGGGGGGGGGGTCACCCTGAAAAGAGGCACATATGTTCGAGCAGTGCCGGGGAATGACCAGCAGCGATTTGTGCTCCTTGGTTACATATTTACTGCGGTATAGGAGTTCATCCAGGAAGGCAATTAAAATGGGCTGAAGGGCAGTAGAATGCCCAGGAAGGAAGCGGGTGTGACGAGGAGTGGACAGGAGGACTATGAGCGAGGCAATCCAGGCGTCGTTGCGCTGTTCACAGCGTAAGTCGGCGATCTCAGCTGACAAGGAATCTTAAACACAGAGGTGCGGAATAAAGATTGCATAATAGAGGTCGGTGGTAGAGGACGTAGGCTTCCGAATGCCTGCGTCCGGACCGATAAATTACAAGGTCGTACTACCGTTAACGCAAATCCCGATGAACGAGACGGCCAGAAAGATCTTTCAGGGAGCGAACCAGCACAGCGGATAATGGTCCGTGAGTGATGACGTTGATTAGGCGGCCACATACGTAGGTGTGAGATTTTACAATATACGAAATTATGGTTAACCATTCTATTTCCGCAGCAGAATAGTTGGATTCAATTTCAGTAAGAGGATGGCTGGCGTAGACAATAGCATGTTCATGCAAGCAGTAAGAACTGCCCTTAGTCCTACACCGCTGGCGCCAGTGTGGATATCTGTCGGTGCGCGGTGTATAACGGCGTAGTATCGGATGCAAGGCCAAAACGAAGCACAGTGTGCTGAATGCTCGATTTCATGAGACCTGAAGGAAATTTGACTAGCTCTTGCTGAACACGACTCATGCAGCCAACGTGTCCAAATACAGTCAGGACCCTAACAGCCCAGTAGCAGTTTTGTAGCTCCAGACTGAGACGCTATAATGCGCTGAATGTGGAAAATATGGAAAAAAATGTTTGCAAAATACTGATGGTATCGGCGATTTAACAAAGCCACATCGGTCACTTTTACCAATTGAGAACAGTGTTCATTGTTCGCTAGAAAGTGGCTAGGCGTTGCAATGGCAGAACGTTCCCTGGTGCGAAAAAAAATTGAATATTGGTTTTTGAGGAAACCCGCCGCGGTGGCTCAGTGGTTAGGGCGCTCGGCTACTGATCCGGAGTTCCCGGGTTCGAACCCGACCGCGGCGGCTGCGTTTTTATGGAGGCAAAACGCTAAGGCGCCCGTGTGCTGTGCGATGTCAGTGCACGTTAAAGATCCCCAGGTGGTCGAAATTATTCCGGAGCCTCCACTACGGCACTTCTCTCTTCCTTTCTTCTTTCACTCCCTCCTTTATCCCTTCCTTTACGGCGCGGTTCAGGTGTCCAACGATATATGAGACAGATACTGCGCCACTTCCTTTCCCCCAAAACCAATTATTATTATTATTATTATTATTATTATTATTGTTGTTGTTGTTGTTGTTGTTGTTGTTGTTGTTGTTGTTGTTGTTGTTGTTGTTGTTGTTGTTGTTGTTGTTGTTGTTGTTGTTGTTGTTGTTGTTGTTGTTGTTGTTGTTGTTGTTGTTGTTGTTGTTGTTGTTGTTGTGGAAAAGAAATTACTCAGTAACTGTCTCACATATTCGGTGGACAACCGAACTGCACCGTATGACAAGTGAGTGAGTGAGTGAAAGAAAGTGTAGATTCGTGGTCAGTAAGTGAGGTCCAGACCATGTAGGTCTCGTACCGCACAGGCCCATTCGACAGCCTTGACTTGAGTGCCTCGGTCGTCGCTGACCTTTACTGAAAGCCACGCGTCAGGTGAGGGAGCAGCCATGAGATCTGGGGGTGGGGGATGTGCTTTACAGTCCCAGATTATGTGGTCTAAAGTAGCTTTTGCACCGCAGAAGCGGCAGTTAGGGCTGGAGGTTGTAATAAATATGTGCGAGTACACATTTGGGTTGGGGAAAGAGTCGGTTTGTAGACTTCTCCACGCCACCTAGCTCCCTTGACAGGGAGGGGTGCGGCGGCGGGAACTGCCTACGTACGAGTCTAAAATGGGTGGTGTGGTCGTGATAGGAGGTTAGCGCTTCACCGGTTGCCTCCGGGTTCGGACCGTCTACTGCTCGGCCGGCTTTAACTCGAGCTTGTGCGTTGGCGGCCTCGTTTCCGGGGTTTCCGGCGTGCGCCGGGACCCATACCAGGTCAATGTCTCGGAGGGGGGATGTGTCTTTAACGTTTTCCAGGATATTTCTGGCCGTGAGTGAGATGCGGCCTTTGGCAAAGTTCGAAATGGCATATTTGGAATCGCTAGCGATGGTTGTAGCGTCCGTAAAGGCGATAGCAGCTGCAATTGCAGCTTCTTCCGCGGTTTCCGCGTTCTTGGTAAATACTGTAGCGGCCATGAGTGGAGTGGCCGGGTCCGGGTCCTGAGGATGAGATACCTCACAGATGGCGAATCTGTGGGGGCTGTCTTGGTAGTTGGCTGCATCGACGTAGATGACGTCTGGAAGACACTGCAAGCGTCGATGCAGAGCTCTGGCTCTTGCTTCCCGCCGACCCTGTTGGGTTTGCGGGTTCATGTTCTTGGGTAGAGGTAATATTTTTATCTTTTTTTCGGATATGGCTAGGAACGGGGCCTGGATGGTCCGCCATAGGCTCCCCTTCGATGCCAAGTCTGTCCAGGATGATTCTGCCCGCTGCAGTGCTGGAGAGTCGAGCCGTCTGTGTTGTTAGGTGGGCTTCCTTAAGTTCAGAAAAGGTATTGTGTACTCCCAGGGCGAGGAGTTTCTCGTTGGCTGTGAATTTAGGAAGGCCCAACGCCGTTTTGTATGCATGCCGTATTAGGGTATCGATCTTTTGTTCTTCTCCTTTCTTGAGATGGAGATATGGGAAGGCATATGTAATTTTGCTGATGACGAATGCTTGAAGGAGTTTGTATAGGTCGTGCTCCTTCATGCCTCGTCTCTTGTTGGCGATGCGCCTGATCATGCGCGCCACCCGGTGTACTGAGCTTTCGAGTCTCCCCAGTGCTACAGTGTTGCGGGAGGTGTTGGAGATGTGGAGTCCTAAGACCCGTATGTTCTCCACATCATCTATGTTCTTGCCTTGGATCGTAATGTTGATGGGGATCCTGTCTTCAGGTTTCTTGCTCCGCCGTACGATTAGGAGTTCTGATTTTGGTTGGGAACACTCGAGGCCGGCTCTCCTTGCCTCCAACTCAACCGTTTCAGCCGCTGCTTGGAGAGCTTCTTCAATTTGTCCATCGGAGCCGCGGTTCGTCCAGACAGTTATGTCGTGTGCGTACAGAGTGTGATGGATGTTTTGAATTGCGTTGAGCCTGTCTGGAAGCTTGATTAAAGCCAGATTAAAGAGGAAGGGCGACAAGACTGCTCCTTGTGGTGTCCCTCTGTTTCCGAGCCTGATTGGGGTGGATTTCAGTGGTCCAACGGTGATCTCCATCGTTCTATTTTCTAGGAAGGCTTTAACATAATTGTACGCCCGTTCGCCTGGGTTGAGGTCGGCTAGGTGTTTCAGAATGGTATTGTGTGACACGTTGTCGAATGCCTTTTTGAGATCGAGGCTCAATATTGCTCTTGTGTTCTTAATGGAGGGGTCGAGTAAGACAAGTGATAAAGGAGGAAGTGAAAGAAGAAAGGAAGAGAGAGGTGCTCTAGTGGAGTCCGGAATAATTGCGACCACCTGGGGATCTTTATCGTGCACTGACATCGCAAAGCACACGGGCGCCTTTTGTGTTTCGCCTCCATCGAAACGCGGCCGCCGCGGTCGGGTTCGAAACCGGGTACTCGGCCTTTTGGCTGAGATCAAAGTGTAGTGCCAAACTGCTGTGCGAAAGGCAAAAATGGTTTTCGGACGATAAGCTTCAGGCATATATGCATACCTGCTTGTGTATAGCCGGAGCGCAAACCCAATAAGGAGGAAAGAAGTGCGCCCCGCAGGCAATCGACAGCGTCATCAATTCTTGATAGAGCACTCAGATATTCGCACGAGACCTTGCTGAGCCTACGGCAGTCACTGTATATAACGCGATGGAACTGTCCATTTCCTCCAGCTGAACAGAGCGGCCCGTGTGAAAGCTCTGGTACGCCTCGCTGAATTACCTCATCTACGTTTTCATTGACTATGTGACAATCAGTGGCTGACGTGCGGAACGGGTGCTCGAGCAATCCAGCGCGCACAGTGCCTGATGAGAGTTCTAAATAGGATTGTGGAACGTTAAAGGAAGGATGAAAATCTTAAAAAGGGGCGACAGTCTAGACAGGTGGCTCTAGCGAGAGTTGTTTTCGACGGTACGACGTATGCAAGGAGGCCGTATCGATCGCAGCAGCCCATCAGCCATATGGCACTGACATGAAAATATGCGAGGTCATTGGAAATGTCTCAGGTAAAAAGAGAAAGAGTTCTTAAGCAATGCGATAGATAGCGGACGGGTAAGGAAATGAGTAGGAAACGTAATTGCTCTAAAAGCATCACTTGTGTGAGAACAACGTAATTTGGACAGGGCATTGACGACTGGCGGTTTTCTTCGGTTGGCTGAGAGAACAGGCCAATGAGGGAGACACTCACAAACAAGGGACCCGCGAGGGTAGAAGAGAACGGAGGAATGTCAGTATCTCCGGCAATGAGGAGTTAACGGAGCGAAGTGGTACATCGCAGAGGGTGGTGCACGAGGAAACAAGATCACGCAGGGCCAAATTTGACGGCAAATGGCTCTACTAATAGGCTGTTATGGTGCGGCCAAAGATTTTTCTCTGAACATCATGTCGCAATGAACTCATTATGCTGCGCTTTTGTTTCCCAATTGTGGATCTCTTTTCCTATATTTACATGTGGTAGTACAGCATCCATGCTCGACCCCCTCCCCCTGGTCTCCTGCAGGCACAACGTGGTCCCGGTGGTGATGGGCGCCTCCCGCGAGGAGTACCGCGCCGCAGCCCCGCACCACTCGTACATCCACGTGGAGGACTTCCGGTCGCCCAAGGAGCTGGCCGAGTACCTGCTACTGCTCAGCCGGAACCGGACGCTGTACAACGAGTACTTCCAATGGAAGGGCACCGGAGAGTTCGTCAACACCTACTTCTGGTGCCGCCTGTGCGCCCTGCTGCACGCGCCGCCGCGGCCGCACCAGCGCCGCTCCGAGGACGTGTACCGGTGGTGGCACACCGGCGCATGCAGGGCGGGGTACGAGCCACCCCTACCGCCTGCCATTGCGCTCGCTTCACGGCGTCGCGCGTGAATGAGTGATTATCCATGCAACTTACCAAGACCTCCTCTCTATGTGTTTGTATACTCGAAAAACAGCAACAGCGCAGGCGCCTGCGTGAACTTGTAAAGCATTTTGCTGCCTGTTCCATCGACTTGCCCTGTCTCTTCCTGCCATCCATCTATTCTTCTCCGGCACCCTCCCCCTTTATATACTCCCCGTGCTTGCATCGCGTGCTGTCATCCCGCTTTTCTTCTATTGCTTGATGTCTCCAGTTGGACTAGTACGAGCCCACATTTTAATGCGTTTTTGTCCTGTGTTTTAAGACTTTGGACTTTCAGAAACGCACCTGCATTCCATTTTAGACCATTGTCTTGTCGTTGTCAGTGGATCTATGCGACTCACATAATACGCAGAACGGTGATGTCACTGTGGCGTCTCTAAAGTGGAGTCTTCTCTACGCCACAGTGACTGCAGAGAGAACTGTTGTGCCGATTTATGAATAAATTTTTATCCAATTCATTCTGCTATTCAAAAGATAGTAATATGGCGCATACACTGCATGCCGTAGCAGTTGCGTAGACAAAAAAAAGGGGGGGGGGAAGAAATAAGCAATCCTAATGCAAAATATAATCTACAAAACAGCGCGAAAGTGTATGTACAAGCCACTACGCTGTGCGCAATATCTGCAACGACAAAGGCGACTGCTGACGCAGAAGGCAGGGAAATGTGGTTGGTGTGAACCTCATAAGATTATCTATAACTATAGGAGCTGAGTATCCGGCATTTCCCTCGACGCCAGGGCAGAAGCATTATCTGCATCCACTCTTATACGAATAAGTTGTGTAACACTGCATAGCCAGCTGGCAGAACCGTCCATAATTTCGACACATAAAGAAGCTGTTTTGAGTCTGACACTGTGCTCATTGCTGATGGTTGTGTGCATGTGTAAATATCACGGAACCCGCATGCCAAACACTGCTCTGAGGAGCACTGGAATGGCACAGAATATCTGCTTTAAATTTAAGTATTGAATTATTGTGGAGATGATGATGATATATCTTATTGCCAAAGCTCCAGTTTGGCAGTAAGGAAGGGATCTGGATTAACTTTTATGCACTGGTGTTCTTTTAAGTGCGGATACGTGTCTCAGAACAAAGGCGCTTGCGAATTCCTCTTCTTCTGGAATGCTGCCGATGGCGCTGGAATCGAAGCCGTAACTTCTAGTCTACGAGCAGAATGTCATTGTTCTTTAGCTGCTGTTGTACTGCAGCTGGTGAATATAGGCTCAAGAATGATTGGATAGACAAATGTATTCAAGAAAGGAAGGACGTAGTTGCGTCCGATTTAGAGAAGGGAAGATGTTAATGATAGAAAAGTACTTATCCCTGGAAAAAGAACAGAAGCCGAGGAGCAAAAACATATGTGCTTGAGAAAGAACTACTGTTCGCCTCCCTCCGGGCTGGGGAAAAAACCGCGATAGTTGTACCGCACCTGACCCCGTCCCCCCCCCCCCTTCCAACAAATGTGCCCAATCAGAAGCCCACCTGGATGGCATGATCACAGAGGGCACACACTAAAGTGCACAAACTAGGCAAGTTGGCGCTCGCAACCGTCCTGATTCAAAGTGGATGCCAATAAATCTATCCATTCCATCCAAAACTCCTGTCTACGTGCTCTTTACTGAATCTAGTACGCTATACCCTTTAAATACAACGTTCTCTTTGGCCAGCAAGTGAAGTGTATTAGACATATGATGAAGCCCTATAACCAAGAGAAAGTCCTTCGAGCAGTTATAGTTGCGAGGTAGGCGAGCGATTGAATAAAGTGACTGGGCTTTGAGAAGGGGGACCCGCCTTGTGCATAACTTGAGTCCTCGAAAAGATGGGCACACGTGCAAGATGCACATGAACGGTAGTTCTCCGTTCTTCTTCCTCTTCCACAGCGATGACCAAATAGTCGCATAGATGTCGTTCTGTGCGGTCTTGTGCTGTGACACGTCGACGACGTTCGCAAGGGCACGTCTTCTCAGCGCAGCAAGTTAATCACGTGAGTGGTCTACCTTCTTTGGGAAGCAATGCTTGAAAAGTGAAAATGAAGCAGAGCATAATTTTGAGAGTGAACGACGAAAAGTCCGCGGCAGTCCTGTCCTACTGAGCACCGCTTTTCAGCGCCGTTCTATTATATTGGATAGTGGCTGGCGTCGTAGGACAGATGCGCACGCCGTTCATTTTACTGTTTACCCCCTCGGGGCAGCCAAACTTACAAAACTAATTTTGCACATGTCTGAGAGGTAAAGAAAGGATGCCGTGTCATATGCATGCATTTTTTTTTTGCAAGACGTAAAATAGTAACAGGGGGAAAACTGAATTTTACAAACTCTAATTTTTATCGCGTAACGAGAACCTTGTGACCAATCCTGCAACAGCTAGACAGAAACTCGCTTTCTAAAAAAAATTCCGGGTTGTGGAAACAGCAAAAACTGAGCGCTCTAGCGATCGGACGCTGGAAGAATTGAGGAACCGGAAACAAATTTGGCGTCAGCTGCAAGAAAGAAGCATTGCGTTGAACAATGACTGTAGTCTTCGCACATGGCTTCAGGGCTGTTCTTTAGTGACACACATGTCTGCATGCTCTCTTAGGCGTGGAGGCACAGAAAAGTACATGCTTATGCACGCTGCCGTGATATGCGGGCCACTGCTGTTCATGGCACTCCACAAGTCGACGCGATGGCAGCGTCGGTTTTCAAGCTAAACTAAACCTGCATCAAAAGGCGCCCTAAACAAAGAGGAAACAATAATCAAGCTGACAATTTATGAGTAGGAAGATACGGACGGACGCCGCTTGTATATACCTCCAATGTTCGGCTGACCACTGCGTTGTTGTTGTTGTTGCCTCAAAAACGATGGCACATACCCACGGTGGGGGATTGGCCAGGATTTGGTGCAGATCCAAACAGGAAAAAACTCATCCAGGTTTATCTCAACCGGTACCACTGAAAGCTCTTCTGATGCACTGAACATTCAGTGCGACCATAGATATTCAAATCAGTGCTAGTGTTCTAAACGGATACTGTCTTTGAACACTTCAGAATGTCGTTCACTAAAATGCGTGCCCGAATTCCAATCCGATACTCAATAAACAATGTTCCTCTGCAAAAAATATCTCAACATGAATATCTTGGCGTTTTCATATCACCTAACCTCCTCAACGCGCTAAGCCAACGTGCCAACGTGAGTACTTGTCTTCGCCTGGGCGAGACAGGTTGACATAAAGTATCCAAAACGTGCAGAATTCTTAATTTATTGAAACGTAGTTTTAGTACATCACTACTTATTGTCAAAGAACTTGTATTTAACTCACATGAGACCTATTCTTGAATATATCTCTGAAGTATGGGACCCGCTATTTGCCTTTTTTTTTACCGAACGCGTCTAAAACAATGCCGCGAGATTTGTGTCCGGCAGCAATTCTTTAGCTAAGCGTAGAAAACATTTTAGGTTGCAACTGATGTATCGCATCTGCTTTAGGTGAACATTGACAGAAACCGGTACTTGCTACAACCTCATTTCTTATTCAGTCGGCATGACCGTCAGTGGTCATGAGGTGAAATGTCCATGAGGCTAAATCCATACGGTTAAATGTCGGACATACGTGTTTCAAAACTCATATTTTCCACTGACGATCACTGACTACAACAGGTTACCTGCCAGCGTGGTTGAATGCTCCACTGAGGATCGGTTCCGCGTATTTATATCATATGCGTGAGGTCCTTGACTTGGCAAGTAATTGCCCTTTGTTTGCGTGTTTTTTTCCTATTGCTTTTGTGCCATATCATTTTCAGTTTTTTTGGCCTTACCAACACATCTAATGTTTCTATATTATCCCCTTGCAATAATGCCATCGGCCGCTGCAGAATTCTGTACTGAATACATAAGATAAATAATAAATATGTGATCTCAAGGTGGGATAACCCAATAGATCCAAAGATTCACACAGAACGTCACTTCATCCCGTTTTATGCAGTTTTCAATACCGAATTATTCAGTAAAGTCTCAGTTATCACCTGTGCCACAGAATGTAAAAATAGGAATAATTTTAATCTCAGCTACTTACATGATTTACTAACATAATTGCAGAAACGATCTTTTACAATACATTTATCGCAGAATAGTCAGCTCCCAGAGACGCAGGTGACCTGCTGGAAGATAAATGCACGCAAAACCTGATCCTAACGGCAAATGAGCCTAAAATGCGATGGGGCAGTTTTTAAATTTTCTTTTTATTTACTGCGTACGCCTGCATTTTTGCGGAGAGTTTCATCGTCCTTAGACATTCAGAAAGCATCATCATTAACTAGCTTTGATTATGTTCTAATAACTTTCCCCTAATAAACCTCTCTAATAACTTTCTCCTAATAAACCTCCCTGTCTAATGCGTCTCTCTGTCTCATGCGTCTGTGGTTTCGGCATTTTTCTAGTGTCCTTGTTTTTTTTCTCTCTCGCATTTTACGAAGATCTCAAGAAGCATCAACTAGTCGACCGGGAAGTAGAGTAAACTGCAAAGGCTCAAACTGGTCATCAAGCTAGGACTGCGGCCTCTCTCCAGTTGACCCGCCTTCTACGGCGGAGCCTGAGTCCTGCATTGCACAAAATGCAATCAAGCTCAGCTGTGCCGATGTAGCTCGTATCGCTTTGCACATGACCTGGCTATTTTACTCTGTGCTTCACACCTTGCGCGAGCAGAGTGCCTCGGCATGGCCCTGTGGCCGTTCCTCCGCCGTACGCGGTTCGTTCGCCAGTGGAGGCCGCTGCGCCGTCGAATGCTCGTCGTGTTCCTGGCCAGCTGTGCCACGCTGGTCGCGCTGAGAACACGAAGGAGCACGCTGCCGACACGGAGAATGCTCTCAGCACTCGGCGACGAAGACCGCGCCGACCTTCTGGACGCACGAACAGACGGGCCGCACAGGAGCGTGGGAAAGCTAATATCCAGGTACGTTATGCCCGCCGCGGTGGCTCAGTGGTTAGGGCGCTCGGCTACTGATCCGGAGTTCCCGGGTTCGAACCCGACCGCGGCGGCTGCGTTTTTATGGAGGCAAAACGCTAAGGCGCCCGTGTGCTGTGCGATGTCGGTGCACGTTAAAGATCCCCAGGTGGTCGAAATTATTACACAGAAATCTCCACTACGGCACCTCTTTCTTCTTTCACTCCCTCCTTTATCCCTTCCCTTACGGCGCGGTTCAGGTGTCCAACGATATGTGAGACAGATACTGCGTCATTTCCTTTCCCCCAAAACCTATTATTATTATTATTATTGTTGTTGTTGTTGTTGTTGTTGTTGTTGTTATGGTTGTTGTTGTTGTTGTTGTTGTTGTTGTTGTTGTTGTTGTTGTTGTTGTTGTTGTTGTTGTTGTTGTTGTTGTTGTTGTTGTTGTTGTTGTTGTTGTTGCGAGTGCAGAGTAACTGAAGTCAAGCGGACGTAGAAGCGCTGGCACGACCAATTTCTGCAAAAGTAAAGCGATTCTGCACTGGCCTCAGCGATTTTGCATGTGGATGAACTAATACGTCTCGGAAAGAGCGTTAGACTTACTTTACCTAAATAGCCATGTCTTTAACAATTGACTGTTTTAATTTGCATGCGAACAAATGAGCCGGAAACGTCAAGCTGTCGATAAATTGTGCGCTTACACGCCGGTAGATGAGGACTCAGACATCAGGCCTATGAGAATCGCTGTCATGGCGGGGCGTGGGTTCACTAACTCCGCTGTAATATAAGAGGAACGGCAGAAATTTTCGGGCGTTAAAAGTCTTGCCTGCAAACGGGGGCACGGCTCTTGTAAATGTAGTACGTATACTTTCCGCTAAAATTTTGCTCCTTGGCTATTCCAGTTCAAACATCCCACCCTCCTATTTTTTTATTGTTTGTTCGCTCTCAATTATCAGCCCTCACGAGGGCCGAGCATGTTGTACGTGAAAGAACGCAATATGAATTCACAGGCAGAGCAGCCCACGTCACCGTTTCTCCCCTCAGAGGGGACAAGGCGCCAGAAAATTCGTTGTGTCACCTTGGCCTCAGCCTGAGCAGTCCCGTTTTACTGCCTTCTGGAACCGCCACGCCTGGGCACCGCCACAGGAATGTTTTCTCCGCCGTGCGAAATTCATATTAAATGCGCGTCAACTTCACTGCTAAATTGTTATCCTTCGCTTTTTTATTTATTTGTGGCAAGTAAGCCTTCCAATCTCATATTACTATATACCCTCCTGATTATACTGAGATCCGTGTTTTGTTCATTTTGTCCCCTGTCCTTGACAAAAGCTTACCGCGGTAATTATCTGCAAGCCACCGTCGAATTCTTGGCCGATGCCTCAGTGCGGGTATGGGCCTCTTTACAACTTCCAAGGCACACGACTTCAGGGCTGTGGCAACTGCGCCCGGGAAATCTCGTGCCTTAAAGGGACCCTGAAATGATTTCGATGAGCATATTCAGTGCAACAGATCAGCAGAGGTGGTCTTTTTGGGTAGTCGAGTCAAATTGAAAGCTCTACGTGGACCCTATAATTTAGAAATATTTTTTAAAACCAAAACCATGTCGTCGTGATGTCTGGCTCTATGTCACACTGCGCCGACGAAAACAGTCGGCCGACTGTCGGCGTCGGCGCCATGTCTCCCACAAGACGGCAGTTGGCCGATGGTCCGCCAACTCCCATGTCACACTAGCGAGACAGCGTGCGAGACCTCCCGCCGACTTTCCCTTTCTCGTTCTCACTCTTTTGTCATTTCCTGCTATGCGAAATTCATGGGTCGGGACGCTTCATTTTTAACTCTTTTAAATAAATCCCACCATAGTAAAACACTCTTAAACAATCGTGATTATGAACCTAGGCTGAGGGCCGCCCAGTACTGAGCGGCACTTATTTCTGGGTCAGAAAGGCATGGCTCGAAAAAAAAAAAATCCAGTCGCTCGCGGGTAAACAAGATGGGAGAGATTATTTAAGGCTAAAATAATAAAAAGAAAGAAAATTCTCGTTGACGCGGACTCGAACTAGGAACCTCTGGAAAGCGAAGCTACTGCCATACCCACGACGCCATGGAGAACAGAGCAATTTTCGTCCTTCAGAGGCGCTGATAAGAAGCACTCCGCAGTGTTGCACTCGCGATAGAAGTAAAGCAGGCGACCCATGTGCGAAAACTCGGCCGGCGCGATGCACCGGTCGCTGCTTGCACATTGCAGCCCCACTGCAAGCAGGGACACACGGAGCAGCAAGCATCGTTGCGCCGCTCGACTCAAGCACTCGAGCTCAAAGTGTACGCTTTGCCACCCGCAGCGGTCTGATTACTGCGTGTTGAAGTTCGCACCAGAAAAGACAAAATAGCCATATTATCAGAAAGACTGCCTGCTATACACGAGCAGCGACAAAGCATGCTTGCGCTAGTAGCGAGCTTTCGGCAACGGCACCGCCCGCGGTCACGCCAGGCGACGAACTCTGCTGCTGGGCGGCGCAGCGGACGCCGCTTCGCAAGTAGCCTGCGCTATATCTCTTAATATCGGTTGGCTGTTAACAGTATAATCGCACCATGAACTAAAATCATGGTCAATTTCCGCGACACCTTCGGCTGCGGAGCTAGCGGACCGCTGCGGGCGGCAGGCGAGCCGGACCACAACGGCGGGCCAGCGGCAGCTTGCGGGGCGATTTCGGCGAGAAATTTTGCTCTTATCAAAGTTGTTGCTTTTACCAGCAACTCGGTGTTGATCAACGATCCTCGGAAATAATACATTTGTCACATTTTTCAGTCTCAGCGTTTATTGCTTACGTCAAAAACAATCTTAAGCTGATTTTTATAACGGCGGCGGACGGGATCCATGCTGGCCTGCCGGCGAGCAGGCTCGGTTTACTTCACGTTCGCACAAGAAAAAAAAATACGAAACAGCCATGCTATCAGAAAGGCCGCATGCTATATTCGAGCAACGACACCATGCCTGTGCAACAGCCGCGCTTTCGGCAACGACGACGCCTGCGGGAGCGCCAGGGCGACGAACTGCGCTGCTTCCCGGCTGCCGTACTCGTCGCTAAGCCTAGCTGGTTTCGCATCGATGCCGCAGCTGAGGGAGCTTTGAAACTAGCCAGCGCAGTAATAAAGGAACTCCTATAGTCACACCAACCTGTCCCATAATAAAATAAAGTTATGCTCGATTTCCGCGACGGCTTCAGCAGCGGATCTAGCAGACGTCAGGCGAGCCGCACGAAGCAGCAGCAGCAGCAGCAGCAGCAGCAGGCGGCTATAGGATGAAATTTGCTTGTATCGTAGTTATCACTTCAACCAGCACCTTGGCATTGGCCAACGATCCTCAGTAATGATACCTTTTTGGACATTCATCTATCTCAGAGCTTGTTATGAACATAAACAAACAGTACTATAGCGAAATCGTGTTCGTGTCTCGTGAATGTTTTTGCTCAGCGACCGATCTCGCGACGACACGGTCGGCAGACCGGTTTTGTCGGCGTCGCGGGCGTCAAAGCATGTCACACTACGAAGACATCTGGTCGTCGGACGAGTTGGTGTCGTTGTCGGCCTAGTGTGACAGCTTGGTCTGCCACAGACAAGGTCGGCCGACAGGGTTGGCCGATCTTTGGTGTCTTTGTCGGGTCGGCGTCGGCGGCGTGTCGGGCTAGTGTGACAGGGCCCTTAGGGCGACACATCTAACCGCGCCTACCCTACCCCTATGACGTCAGTGGGCAGAAGAGCCAGCTTTCAAGCTCGCCCAGTCTGCGCGATGACGTCATCGGGGAAGGGGATGCGCAGTGAGGTGAGTCGCCCTAATTGGTTGCGAGCTACTGAGAGCGGCGGTTTTTAAAAATTCATTCTAAATTATAGGGTCCACGCAGAGCTTTCAAATCTGACTCCAGTACCCACAAGAACCACCTCTGCTGATCTGTTGCACTCGAATACGCCCATCGAAATCCTTTCAGGGTCCCTTTAACTTTCTTCACTTATTCGAGCACGTGCCTGACATATACCTTGGAGTTCTGTGCAAAAATATCCTTTGACGTACAGGAGACAGCAACAAAACGCACGTTAGGGGCCAGTAGAAAGTGCTCACTACATAAAGCAGTGGTGCGCTTTCTTGCATTCCGCGCAGTGGCAGTGAGGTGGCTGACCACCGGCTGCCGTGGTTCTTCGTCAATGGCACCCAGTGGCCGCGCCCTTCGAGCAAGCTCTCGCGGGTGGCCGGCGTGTGGCCCGACCCGGGGGCACCGCACGATGACCGCATCGTGGCGCAGCTCATGTACCTGCCGCCTGGATACGGAGGACGTCGTCACGAGGCCAGTGAGCCCTGGCGCGGTGCCGCTTCTTTATTCTATTGTTACAGCGCTAGCTGTTAATTAAAGCCTACTGAAAGATGTCTATAGGTTTGAATGGGTACACAAATAGGATTATGACACATTTTGTTTGGCTTTACAGGATTAACGTCCCAAAGCGACTCAGGCTATGAGGGGCGCCGTAGTGAAATACTCCGGATAGTTTAGACCACCTGGATTTCATTAACGTGCCCCGACATCGAGCAGTACATGAGCATCTAGCATTTTGGGATGTGAGTGCTCGTTAAAGCACACCAGGTGGTCGAACGTACCCAGAGCTCTCCACTACGGCATCTCTCATGGCCTGAGTCGTTTTGCAACATTGACCCTCTACAGACAAACCAAACGTGCCATAATCCTATTTGCTGACCCATTCAAACCTGTATAAATTTTTCAACAGGGTAGGGCTCCCCTCTCCGCGTAGTCTTCGTGAAAATCCACTGTCGGCCGGATAGTCAAGAAGATGACGACTGTTATGACGTAGCCGCGTGGTCACGTGGTCATTCGGTACACATGACCTGATCGCGCGAAGGCGCCGAAGGAGCGCAGGGCGCTTAAATCGCTCCTGCCGAAGCGTTTGAGACGGGCCCAACGACGTGCCCAAGTCGCCCGTCTGATACGTCAGGGTTCCGAGGTGCAGGCTTGCAAGGCCAAAGCCTCCTCTGAAAGACGCCAGGAGGCTAAAGTTCGCTTTACTCCAGCTAGCGCTGGTCATCCGCATTGGCACGAATCGATGATCGTGGTATGTTTTTAGAGAGTCGCTGTTAAGCGCCCATTCCTTGCTTGAACGACGTCCGATAGTGGTGAAACACATGACGATACCATCTCGCAGTCACATGACGTGGCTTGCCCGTGACGTCAGTGGTGACGTGTCACCGCGTGACCGAGACGTCAGAGGAAAGGAGGAGCCGTCTGAGAGCGCTCCGCACAGGTATTGTGGTGTCCCGTCATAGGCGCTGTTGAAGCCTATCATGCGACCAACGCCGGCCACGTGATCAGCACTGGTCATGCGACTGCGCTGTGACGTCACTTGAGCCGTCCGTGTATGACCAGCGCCGACTACGTGAGCGCGCTCCCCGTTCGCTGACCATGCGGGTACTCGAAGCTTCTGAATTTTTGAACACCGAGAGTGCCCCATTAGTTAGTTATGCTGATGAAAGAACAAGCTAAGGGCCGTGTGACGAACCGGACGCCACGATGACATCACGCATTCCGCGCCGCAAGGCACAAATCGCAAAAAGCATGCATCAATTGTCTGGTCAAGCGCATTAATTAATGTGAACCATAATCATAGACTCATTTTTGCGTATTCATTTAGGCCTTTATTCCGTCGTCCCCGCATAAGCTTGACATCGACTTTGATCTCGAGCGGCAAAGGTTTGGTGCCTGAATAACCTGCGATCAAGAAGTCCAGCCAGATTTGTCGATCTGTCTCCACCATGGTATTGTGAATTTGCTGGCGAGATACACTTCGTTCTGTCCTTTTCAAAAAAGTGTTCTTAGGCATTATATTTCATACGTCAAGTCGTTTCTCCTTTGGCCTCCAAAAACAACAGGAACAAATGCGAGAGCCGTACGTTATTTAAATTAGAGGTTGTTGTCGTCAGAACACGAAAAAATTGGGGGACAAGACTTAACAGCAGCGGCTCAGCGGGTACACAGCAATGGGACACATGCAAGAAGAAAAGAAGCCCTCATCTGTGCAGCGAATGAACAAAATAACTAAATAATAAATAAAAATGAATGTTTTTTTTTGTTCATGCAAAGCTGGCTTTCAGAGGCAGGCGCAGGCCGCATCATTGCAAGTTGCGTGATGTTTACAAAAGTAGGTGTACGCCGTCCTGTAAGCGCGTAGTCGCGCCCATCTTTACGCTCTTTGCTGTTTTCTTTGAGTACATGGCGTACTTTATAACTTCTTAGACGATAATATATTGGTACCGGTGGTGTTTTGGCCGTTTTGTCCTCACCTATACAGCGCGATACCCTTACTGCTTTATTTTTCCTAATTTTTTTTCTAAAGGAAATGGCTTCAGACCCTAATGCACATATCATAAACCCTCCAAGTGCGCATTCAAATTTCAGCAACTAACATGTGCGATTTAAGAGAGTTGAAGTACGAATTGTAACTGAGAAAGCCAGCTAAATGTCCATGTGATTGCGTGTACAGAGACGAGTGAATGTTGCCAGTTTATAAATGCGCACGCTTGACACGCGCTCATTTATATAGCAGACGTGCACGGCAACGTGCTTCATACATACAGCTTTAGCCTGGCCAGCTTAAGACCAGCACAATGTTTTTTTTTTCTTTTCCTCTAGAGTGTTCCCTTTTGTTATTACTGGTTGCTGTTCTGCGCCATCTTCGGCGCCCGCAGCGCCACCTGCTACCTGCATCGTTGGCAGGTGGCAAAGCGGAGAGAGGGAAGACTCCCCGTCAACTTTTAAGGAATATGAAGGAGAGAAAAGGTGAGAGAGGGAGGCGGGCGGGAGGCCACGGGTAGCCTAGTGGCTTGGGCGTCTGCCTCACCTGCGGGAGCTGGTTAATTCGAAACCCATCGGAACTAACTTCAGAGTATCATTGCAGTCCTGGGCAATTCCGGATTCATATCCGTCTGTCTGACTTTGCGAGGAAAAAAAAAACAGACCATGTCTGTGAACAATTCTTTCCTGTCCCGCCACAGCATCATCATCATCACCATCAGCACCATCATCATCACCATCATCATCAGCCAGATTACGCCCACTGCAGGGCAAAGGCCTCTCCCATAATTATCCAATCAACCCTGTCCTTTACCACCTGCGGCCACCATCTGCTCAAACTTCTTAATCTCATCCGCCCGCCTAACTCCTGCTACGCTTGTCCTCTCTTTAAATCCAGTCCGTTACCCTTAACGACCATCGGTTATCTCGCCTTACCATTACATGCCCTGCCCAAGCCAATTTCTTTCTCTTGATTTCGACTAGGACGTCATTAACCAGCGTTTGTTCCCTCACCCACTCTGCCCTCTTCCTGTCTCTTAACGTTGCACCTATCATTTTCCTTTCCATGGCTCGCTGCGTGGCCCACAATTTAAATTGAACACTTTTCGTTAGCCTCCACGTTTCTGCCCCGTAGGTGAGCAAAGGTAAGATAGAGTGGTTATGTACTTTTCTCTTGAGCGATACTGGTAAACTGCCATTCATGATCTGAGCATACTTGCCAAATGCGCTCCACCCCATTTATATTCTTCGTTATTTCTTCCTCATGATCCGGATCCGCAGGTACGGCCTGCCATAAGTATGTGTATTCACTTATCACTTCCAGCAGTTCTCTACTGATTTTGAATAGCCATTCCCTTCTGCCACTGTGTAACATTACTTAGGTTTTGTGCATATTAAGTCTTAGACCTGCCGTTCTGCTCTGTCTGTCTAAGTCATCAATCATGCTTTGCAATTCACTTATTCCTAGAGCCCATTCCATAGTTGCCCACGGCGTGGCCATCAGCCTTCTTCTTGCTACACCACAATTAACACTAAATATTCGCGTTTCGCATTTATAACCGTGCTGTGATTTTTCTCTCCCTTTGTTCCAGGTACTGCGGGTTGTCAACTTAAACCCCAGACCAGTGCGCATTGGCTGTTAGTTCTTTTTATCGATTGTGAGTTAACTAATTGAAAAGCAAATCACAGAGACGTCCAGCTTTCATGATGTTTTGCGCAATTTAAGTGCAATTATGCCCCGGCTCTTTTTTGGATTCAAAATGGATTATTTCTGTTAATTCAGCTTCCAGCGTGGTGTGACCGTCAAACGGGCAGGAGTGAACTGTCCTCCTTTTCTAGTCGCATGCTTTCTTCAACCTTTTTTCTTTTTTTGCTCATCTTTTTAATTTTATTGTGAAACTACCTTCCCGAGACTGGTTTGTATTGGTGCCCTTCGCGTACGGTGTAGTGTTGTCACTTTTGGTAGCTTCACACGTGCCATAAGTTCCTCAGTACATGACTTGGAAGCAGGGCCTGCGGCCTGAGAAATTTTGACCGAGGCTTTAGATTTGACATGGTCGATTGCAGAGACAGCACTGAAGACGATACTGCTGGAAGGAACCTGGGGCGGCGTTCCTGATGGCCAGTCGCAGTTCCTCCGCGACAGGTGCCCCGTGGACAGGTGCCGCGTGTACAGGAGCTACAGGGACGTCAACGAAGACGGAGTCGCAGTGGACGCCGTCGTCTTCGGAGAGGGCTACAGCGGCCCTTCCCTGGACCTCAAGGGGAAACAGGTGTGGATCCTGCATCTGCTCGAGAACCCGCACCACACCGGCTTCATCGTGGACGAGGGGAGGGGCATCGATTGGACGGCCAGCTACCGGTGCGGGCACGCGGACGCAAGTAGCACGCACGTGCAGTGAGCCCATTAATTACAAGTGAGATGTAATCCCAAACAGCCCCCCCCCCTCCACCCCCTGCACTCGCGGCCGGGAGGAGGGAGAAGTTTGCGCATTTTTTCCACGAAGGTAGCTGCACGGTCAAGCATGTTGTCGCCCATCTCAGCTCAGCTCCACATGCCTGTCAATAAGCAGTCACGGGGTGCCTGACAAAGCAGCGGTCGCATCTGAATATTGTATTTCCCTACTCCTCACACGTTCTGCGCATTATCCTTTTTTTTTCGTGCGGGTCCCACTCCCCATTTTCCTTGGATTTGGGGCTTATCCCTTTATAACAGGCGGACCTTACACCAAAGTCCTATCCAGCTTTGAGACGCTACGGCGGAGTCTGTCCCACCGTGTCGTCACCACCACCTATCATCTGAGCCTATTCCAATTTTCAAGGCCTCGTTTCGTTGTTTCGACCGCCCTAACCTTGGAAATGGCTTCTTGCTCGTTCACCTCGCTGTCGGTCGCACTGCCCTCTGTCGGCTGACCTGAGTCGAAACCAAGCGCTTGCGGAACGGTACATCCACTCGGTTGGCAGGGGTGGAGTGATCGACACGTCAGAACAACATGTTCGATCGTATCCTCTTCCTGCCCACACATTGTGCACATGATGTCCGCATTGTCCTGGCCGGAAATTCGGGCTTGTCATTTCTTCGGGCGCAGCACCCCCGCCGGAGCCTCGAAGAGTAGGGCACTGCCAAAGGAGTTGTCGTAGAAGCGTTCTCGCACAATCTCGCTTGAGCGCGGTGTACATTCCGAGAGCTGGCTTGGCCTTCGCGCTGGTCTTCCACAGCTCTGTCTCCGCCGCCACCACACGCTGCCGCACCTTCCCTTTTCTCCAGCAGGGGCCCTCGGTGTCCGTGATCGTATATAGGCAGTGGCACACCGTATTTGCTCCCCAACGCTCGTACTCTCCTCTTCCAGCGCGTACATATATATACCAGAGTATAGCAGACAACGCTGTACTTTATGAGCCCAGCGTTCCTCCCCAATAGTCCACGAGCGCATCTCGAAATCCAGCTTCGCCGTTGCCTCCCGTGAATCGGATGACCACCCCAGGTCTCTTTGCACAGCCTCGTTCGGGGACGTACGGTGGGCACCCAGATACCGCCGCCCCACCTCTCTTTGTCGCCGCTCCAGAAATTCACGGGTCCCCGACGAGACACACAGCACAGCGTTCGCATATGTCAGTCCCGGCACCATTACCGCCTTCCAAATGGTGCGCAGTACTTCCAACCTGTTGAACTACCATAGCGCCTTGGCTCTCAGGACACATTGGTTTCGTAGCGCCTTTGCACGGAGGCCACTCTCATAGACTTCCAGGTATGCCCGCTGTGTCGTGAGCTCTATTCCGAGGTACCTGTAGCTATGCGCCTACGGTAGTTCACGTCCCTGTAGCAGCAGTTTCGGCTCCACATCCGTCGGGGCACGGAACCGGCACAACACTGCGCTCCTCCGTGCGCTGAATCGCAGACCCAACTGCTCTGCATGCGCGGTGCAAACATCCAGCAGCTTCTGGAGGCCTGGCTCCGAGTCTGCCACAAGCACGATGTCGTCAGTGTACAACAGGCCTGGGAGGACCTGTCGCACCACCCACCCACCGTCCATGTATGTTAGGTCGAACCCTGCGCCCCACCACTCCAGTTCGTCTTCCAGATCGCTCAGCAGCCGCATCAACAGCAGTGGGGAGAGTGAGCATCCTTGACGAAGACCCCGCTGCACCTCGATCGGACGAGATCAGAGGCCCTGCCACTCGACAACTACTTACGTGTCCGTGTAGAGCACGCGAAGCCGGGCGACTACCTCTTCGGGCAGTCCCTTGAGGCGTAGCCGATTCCGCAGGGCTCCATGGTCTACGCAGTCATAGGCCTGCTCCACATCCAGTAAGGCCGCCCACAACTCTCTGCCCTGACCTGTCGCTAGTTTTATGCACTGGGTCAGGATGAGTAGGTTGTCCTCCAACTGCCGTCCCTGGCGAAAGCCCTGCTGCAACTCGCCCAGCACCTTTTCCCGCTCCGCCCATGCCTGTATCCGTCTGCGCAGGACTTGAGCGAACAGCCTGTATGGAACCGGTTTCCCCGTGATTGGTCTATAGGACGCATAGCTGCTGCGGTCACCGGAGCTCTTGTACAAGAACAGCATTCTTCCAAGTTTCCAGCCAGCAGGTATTTCCCCTGACACTAAATAGGTACTGAGGGTCGTCTTTCAATGCCTGTCGCTGTACCGGGCCTAAATTCTTGAGGAGTGACGCTGGGACGCCATCCGTGCCGGCTGCGGAATCGGTCGAAAGTCGCCCGATAACCTTCTTCAGCTCCTGATCCCCGACTTGTCCCAACCATTCTCGAACGTCTGGCCTCGATCCAATTTGCGAATTCGGCCCCTCTTCGGTATGCCGCTGCTGCTGCTGAACTTCGCTCTGACATGCGCTGCCACCAGCTCCACGCTGTCCTCTGGCGAGAGCAGTTGAAGTGATTGGGGATTACGCAATTGTTGTGCGGCCGTACAACTTTCTCACATGCCATCAGAACGTACGAGGCGCGTTCCGCCCGCTTTTCATTAGTGCGGATCTTCTGCTGTATTAGATTAGCCGCTTTCCCCTTCTTCTCTTTATAATTCTCCCATAGGTGTAGGATTGCTTGCTCGGGCTGGTTTGTTTTCAGCGCCAGTCGATGCCCCCGGCACGCCTCCGTCCTTTCTTTGATTGCCCTCTGAGCTTCACCGTCCCACCAACGCTTGGGAGTGTGCCTGCCATGTTTTTTACCCTATACGCCGCTTGTTGCGAAGCATCGCCTGCACCCGTTCTACCAAACCTCCGTAGTCTTCTGCTGGTGTAGCTTCCAAGTCCTCTGCCAGCTGCTCGACGTCTCGGTCAGACAGGAAAAGCCGTCTATCCTTAACAGACCATAGTGTCCGGGCGTTTCCACCAAATTCCAGCTGGATTCTGTTGTGGTCACTTCCACAGCTAAACGTCCCATCCTCGTCGATGGCCATTCTCGTCAGGCATCCGTATAACCCAGGCGACATCAGTGTGCAATCTATAGAGGACCTCCGGTTCCTTGACGCCCATGTGGTCTGGCACTCACATTTTGACTGCAGGTTGCCTATAACCAAGTCAAATGCTTACTTCTTTATTTTTACTCTTATATTTTTTTACTTCTATCTAGTTATTTCTGCACTCCTTATCCGTTTCTCGCTACCTACTTCTGTGTCCGACCCTTTAAAAGGGCAAATATCAGCGCAGACAAATCACTCTTGAGAAAGATCGGCCCTCCGACCGAAACGTCGAGTCAAATAAAAATGTTTCCTTTAACGAAGCATATACTTCGCTATATAATAATAATAACTTCTTTATTTTCATCAGTGATGGAGGAGACTGCGAGTAAAAGTCGCTTTAGAGGCAAGCGACTTGACTAGAGCCCGCAGCCTCCCTTACAATGCAAACAGCGATTGAGCAGGAGATATACATAGCAATTGACCACATGTGAAATTTGCACAAAAAATAAACGCAAAAACACAAATTACCTGAAAAACGCTCTTCAATTATTTAAGAAAGATTGAGTGACAAAGCGTTGACGTAAAGCTCGTACATCAGTTATATAAATATCAAGTTATATAAATAAACATCAGGTTATATATATAAATATTAAGTTATATAAACATATACTTTTTTTAAGCGGTTCTTTTTTTTAAAGCGGTTTTTTCAAGTGGTGCGGTCGAAACGTCGACAATAAATGTGTCTCTGTAGAAGTGCCTACTTCACTTAACCAATATTATACTGGGTGTTTCAGCGAACATTTTCAAAAATTCCTGAAAATAATGGGTTAAATATATAAAAAAAAGTCTGTAGGATCACACACTCTGCCCCGGCGGGCACAATATGCTGCAAAACCCTCTAATTATCCAGGTAATTAACAAAACCTCACAAATTAACTTTTTAATTACCGTAGCTGGATGGCTAGTCCCGATCGGGAGTTTGATGCCGTGAACAAGACGATGCCATAGCAGTTTTTTAAACGAAGAAAAGCTCAATTTCTAGAGCCCTGCAGCGCGAAGAAATCCGACGCCCTTTCCCGCACGCGACCGAAACTGAGCGCCGGAAGTATGGCGTAAGCGAAGTGTCCGCGGGTGACGTGTCGTAATGAATGCAGCGCCCAGTTCGAAACGCGTGTCCTAACTTCCCTCGCTAGAGAACCTCGGCGCTCAGCTCAGACCGCGGCCGGCGTTATCTACTGCTTTGTCATCGACTGCTTCGTCGCTCGGAGTACGAAAAGTTATAGTCATCGTCGGCTACGCGGCCGTCGCTTTTAGGAACACTGATAAGCGCACCCGGCGCTCTGCCTATCTGGTTAACCCCTCCGGAACGAGTTTTTTTTAATCTTTTTTATTTTCGTCACTAGCTTGGAAAGGTACTCTTCACTGACAGTGTGCAGATAACTGTCTAACTTTAAATAGTGCCCGCATCGTATATCCACATGCATTGTATTATTCCTGTCAACCGTCTATTTCTTTTCTGCGATATCGGCTTGACTGCTACAATAAATGAGAATGACTTAGCACTAAGGTGCTCCGTACCGGCTGGCTCAACACGTTTGCCGTGTGCTGGACCAGACACGTGCCCTGCTGTAAGAAGTGCTAGTACTTAATTAGGAGACCTTGCCCGCAGATGTTTAGCACTTTCTAGTTGTATAACAAAGAGGAATGAAAGAATTTTGTACCTTTGATGGATTTAGTTGGTTGCAGCCCCACTTGGACAATCCACGAAAGAACTAGTAGATGGGATCAAAAGAAGCCGTTTTCACATCACGTGTTCAAAATGCTTGCCGTCCATTGCGATGCACAGTAGAATGCGGTCTTTGATGGAATTCACAGCAGATATGAGCATCTCTGGGGGATCTTTTCAGTTGATATCTCGATACGCTCCTTCAAGCCTTCGAGGTTCGCTGGCTCCGTATTGAAAACTTCGTTCCTAACGTATCCCCACAGAAAGGTATCCAGTGGTGACAAATCGGGCGATCTTGGAGGCCACGCTGTTGTTCCACCCCCACCCCCCCCTCTCCCGGCCTATCCATTGATTGGGAAAGGTGCTCTCCAGGAATTGCACCACAGAACGAACAAAATTGGCAGTGGCTTAGCTCCGCTATGCCAGGATATACATAGCGGAAGGTACTACGTTTCCCTGGCTGAGCTTGTTGTTCTGGTAATGCCAAACGCAAAGTGTCATACAATGGATTACTCACTGGTTTCAAGTCCTTTTGGTGCCACAGTCTGTCGCACACACTACAAATGTGTCCAAACGGATTGTTCACAAAGTCTGCTTCAAATGTCCGGGTCGCAGATGCACTTTCGGAAACTCGAATGGTGTGATGAGTCACACGACGGGCCTTCACATCCTCTTGGGTTGGTTCCCGTTGACTGAGGCCTTCCATAGGCTCCATCTCGGCGGCTATATGCGGCGTCTATTACGCTCGGCAGACTGGCGTCTCCGTTTGGCAAGGCGCACCTCTCTCTGTTCGGGCGTCTCCGCTGCTCTCTTCGCCTTCGGACGCTCATTCACTCTTTGTTGAGTAGCCAAGTGGCAGGCGACAACCTCAGGATCGGAAGTCTTGTCTATACCACCGTTTATCAGCGGCTGGACTCCTTTTCTGCATGCATGTCAAACGTGATACAGCCGCCCATTACATCTCCGCCTTTTATACGCAATGCTGCACATGCGACGACGCGCGGTTCGGGTGATAGAGCGGCGTGCGGCGAGGCGGTGGTGACGAACGCGGCGCAGGTGTGGGGTCTGTCTGGTTACGATAGTATCGGCGCATGCGCACAACTGCTCATCCGCGTGACATCACATTCACCTTCGACGGTGGAGCAGGCGCGCGGCGACGGCGGTGACGAAGCGCGCGGCGCACCCACTGCTCCTCCCCGGTTTTCATGGTAACGGCGCATGCGCACAACTGGCCTCTCACGGCCACCGCGAAATGCTCGACTGGTAGGCTAGTGTAGCCGCTACAAAAATGTGGCGGGGCTCCGTCATGCTGAAACAACATTTTTTTTTTTCAACCTGGCCAGTGGTAGCTCTGAGACAAATTCAGAGACGGCCCTTTTAGGACGCAGTCTGTGTACTTTTTCCCGGTGAGGTTTCCGTCGATGAAGTAATAAGGACCGACAATACGGCCGTCATAAATGACACCAAACATTTGCTGACTATCCTACTTGGGGCTTGTGCTGGCGAAGCCAATGTGGGTTCTTGTCGCATCCATAATGCGCACTGTGCGAGTTGACATTGGAGTCCCTGCGAAATTGAGCCTCGTCTGTCCAAAGCACTTTGTGCAGGAATTCCGGGTCTTCATCACATTTATTTAGGCACCAGTTGCGAGAATCGAACCGTTTCTGAAAGTCATTCGGTGTCAGTTGCTGGTGAAGACACACATGATAGGGGTGGTAGCTGTGTCTTGATAGTGACCTCCAAACTGATGCCGGGCTGGCTCCGTACGCGTTTGCGATTTCTCTGACACTTGCTTCTGGCCTGATAGAAACGTACGCGAGGACATCTATGTCAAAATCGTCGTTCGCGCTCCCTGGTCTCTTAATAATAATAATTGGTTTTGGGGGAAAGGAAATGGCGCAGTATCTGTCTCATATATCGTTGGACACCTGAACCGCGCCGTAAGGGAAGGGATAAAGGAGGGAGTGAGAGATAATAATAATTGGTTTTTTTTGGGGGGGGGGAGGAAATGGCGCAGTATCTGTCTCATATATCGTTGGACACCTGAACCGCGCCGTATGGGAAGGGATAAGGGAGGGAGTGAAAGAAGAAAGAAGAAAGGAAGAAGAGGTGCCGTAGTGGAGGGCTCCGGAATAATTTCGACCACCTGGGGATCTTTAACGTGCACTGACATCGCACAGCACACGGGCGCCTTAGCGTTTTTCCTCCATAAAAACGCAGCCGCCGCGGTCGGGTTCGAACCCGGGAACTCCGGATCAGTAGTCGAGCGCCCTAACCACTGAGCCACCGCGGCGGGTCCCTGGTCTCTTCCTTTTCTGAACGTGAACTGATCCAGTAGACTTAAATCGAATTAAATATCTATACGAGCGTGGGACGAGTTGGCACACGACGACCAGGATGTTGGGCAGCATATAGAGTCTGGATGTCAGCGTCGGGTGCGTTTGCCCACTCACACAAGCGATCACAACGTCCACCCACTCGGCAGTGCAGTATTGGAGTTGTGCTAGCGCGGCCATTCCCACAATTCACACATGCGGCGTGGCGTTTTAACCCTAGGCGGCACTTCCACACATTCACGTGATTTGAAACACTGGCACTGCAATAGCCTTGTCACACGCGCACCTCCAAGACAAGCACCTGAAATGCAAACGACTGCGCTCTGTTGGGAAAGTGAAGCTAACACACGCTAACACAACCGCAAGAGCAACTGCCCGATAGCGCACAACCACTGGCGCGCAAGCTTTCCTTGCCACGCTGACGAAGCTTTCCTTTTTCGGAAGTGGTTCCTGATCGCAGCGATTATAAGAAAACAGAGGAGATAAACCTAGTGAGTAAATGAATTCATGATGACGCACAAAAACGAGCCCGTCGGGCAGCCACATAAGAAGTAACACGCACACACACAAAACGCGTGCAGATGCGCCCATCAGGGCTCTCAAAATCAGCGTTCCCGTAACTGACGATGACTATAATTTTCCTAACTCCGAGCGACGAAGCAGTCGATGACGCCGGCCGCGGTCTAAGCTGAGCGCCGAGGTTCTCTAGCGAGGAAACTTAGCATACCCGTTTCCAATTGGGCGCTGCATTCATTACGACAGGTCACCAGCGGACGCGTCGCTTCCTGCGGTCCTCGTGCGCTCAGTTCCGGTCGGGTGTGGGAAAAAGCGTCAGATTTCTTCGCGCTGCAAGGCTCTAGAAATTGATTTTTTCTTCGTTTCAAAAACTGATATGACATCGTCCTGTTCACGGCAACAAACTCCCAAACGGGACTAACTACCCTGATAGGATACCTTTAAAGTTAATTAGTGGGGTTTTGTTAATTACCCGGATAATTAGAGGGATATTGCAGCATATTGTGTGCGCCGGGGCACAGATTGTGATCCTACGCCTATCTTTTTGCTATACTGAACCCAATATTTCAGGAATTTTTTTAAGTGTTCGCTGAAACATCCGGTAATATATATATATATATATATATATATATATATATATATATATATATATATAGCAGACAAGGTAAAGGAAATGGGGGCTCGTTCGACAAACTTATGAAGGGAGCCAACAGTCATCGAAACCAAGGTGCATAGGGGAATGTTTAATTTTTTTAAATGTGTAGTGCTGATCAGTGGAATATATATATATATATATATATATATATATATATATATATATATATATATATATATATATATATATATATATATATATATATATATATATATATATATATATTCCGGTTTTGATGGTTGCATATTAAAGGTTCATTAACGTGCAGTGTCCGTCAGCAGTAATTGACCATTTTGTTCAGGCTATCTATGCAAATTAGTTTCGGCGTGAAACAAAATCACGAGAGAAAGAAGCCGCGTACAATGTGTTGCTTCTGATAATTCCAACGCTATAATGCTTTCATGACCAACCAAACTTGCTGTGGGTTAGTAGAATGAATATTGTGTCATGACCAACTCAAAAACGTTCGTTGACGTTTCGGAACCCCTAAGGGTTCCTTGATAACTCCTTGATATTTCCACATTATAAATCAGCATAATCACCACTTGCTGGCACCCATACAATCGTCAAGCGCGAACTTACTATCGCAAAAGCCGGAAATGCATCAGGCGGCCCAGACTCTGGAATTTAATTCATCGTTTTCCGGCAATAACTGTGTTTACTTCTAGTTTATTTTCAATCTTCCGATTTCTTGCAGAGTCAACACATGTGGACCTACTATCTATTTTCAGAGCGCGGTAGAAATTTGCGGTCATGTTCTTACAGCATTTATTTTATTTCAATTTTTGCGTATGAGTTCATGTCCCGGCATACTGACAGCTTTGATTGCCATTACATTCATTTCAAATACGCTGCACCATCGGAACATTTGGGCAGTCGTAAGATTCATGGTTAGGCTTCATTTATTAGCTGTCGTCTTCTTCAGCCCAACTGCACCTTGATTAAAACGCATTCTAAACCTCCCATCTCTTTATCTCAAGCGCAGCATGGACTCGGACATTGTTACACCGTACGCAAAGTTTGTTCTCTACGACCCCCTGGTGAAGACCATCAGGCGCGACCACGACTACGCTCAGAACAAGAGCAAGCTGGTGGCCTGGTTCGTCTCCAACTGCGTCACTTCCAATAAGCGCCTCGAGTACGCGTACAGGCTGCAGGAGCACGTGCAGGTACGCGGTAACTTCGACGCATTTTCTACCTTCCTTCCCTCGTAGCGCCTGTATAGGAACCGACGTTCCAAATAGAATTTGCGCGACGTTGCCATGAGTGCGATCACGATGTTCACTTTTTTTTAAAGAGTGCACCTGTTTATCGCCTCCTGCATACGTCTTTTGTGGTAAAACTATGTTCTAAAAGAAGTTCATAGAGTTGGCGCCTTTCTCGTCTTGTGTCTTCAGTCTTGAGGGTTTGCGCGGGTTTTGCGGTTACAGGTGCCGGAACACTGCTCGGGCATTAGTAGCGGCTTGCCGGAGGAGTCCTTTTCATACCCAGCGCCACTACACCAGATGGCTCGTATAGGAGACAACGTCATTGCAAGCAAGCACACAGATGCACTGAAAAACAACTGTCCGTTGAGTGAACTTGTGCCTTTTGGAATGACCTGAGAGGTGGCGATATTGACGTGTACTTCGCAGTCGTCAAGTGGAATAGAGAAGTCTGCCGACGGTGCTTTTTTTAAACGCGATTCTGAGCGTGCTACGTCTTCGATCAGAAAACCAAAGTGATGTTCAACAATCTCGAAAGGGAACAGCAGTTTATGATTGGTAGCGATGCGCTGAAAATTGTAAAGGGATACGCCTCTTTCGGGCAGGTAGTGACCGCTGATCCGGGTCAGGAGAGTGAAATAACTAGGAGAATAAGAATGGGGTGGAGCACATTTGGCAGGTTCTCTCAGATCATGAATGATAGTTTGCCAATATTCCTCAAGAGGAAAGTATACTACAGCTGTATCTTACCTGTACTCACCTATGGGGCAGAATCGTGGAGGTTAAAACGAAAGGGGTTAAACTTAAGTTAAGAACAGCGCAGTGAGCTATAGAAAGGAAAATGATCGGTGTAATGTTAAGAGACTGGAAGTGGGCAGAGTGAATGAGGGAACAAACGCGGGTTAATGACATCCTATAGTCGAACTCAAGAGTAAGAAATTGGCTTGGGTAGGGCATGTACTGCGAAGGCAAGATAACCGCTGGTCCTTAAGGGTAACGGAGTGGATTCCAAGAGAAAGTAAGCGTAGCAGGGGGCGGCAGAAAGTTAGTTCGGCGGATGAGATTAACCCGCCGCGGTGGCTCAGCGGTTAGGGCGCTCGACTACTGATCCGGAGTTCCCGACCGCGGCGGCTGCGTTTTTATGGAGGAAAAACGCTAAGGCGCCCGTGTGCTGTGCGTTGTCAGTGCACGCTAAAGATCCTTAGGTGGTCGAAATTATTCCGGAGCCCTCCACTACGGCACCTCTTCCTTCCTTTCTTCTTAAATTCCCTCCTTTATCCCTTCCCTTACGGCGCGGTTCAGGTGTACAACGATATATGAGACAGATACTGCGCCATTTTCTTTCCCCAAAAAACGAATTATTATTATTATTATTATTATTATTATTATTATTATTATTATTATTATTATTATATTATTATTATTATTATTATTATTATTATTATTATTATTATTATGAGATTAAGAAGTTTGCGGGGATGGGGCGGCCGCAACTAGCACAGGACAGGGTTAATTAGAGAGGTATGTCCTGCGGTAGGCGCAGTGAGGCTGATGATGATGACGTCTTCGCGAACTGTCCAGAACACCACATAATCGCCCGCGCATGATCCCGATGAGCCGCGAACAAGCCTGCCGCGTCTACCGTCTGTACACCAAATAGCTCCCTCCACGATGCAGACAGAAGCCCATGTGCCGGCAGCAGTGAACAAAGGATAGTGCTTAAAAAGATGGCTCGGGTTCAAAGTGGCTTGAAGGTAGTTATACGAGCGAAAGCTCTGTTAAGCATTGTCTCCACTGTCTCAAATCAAATGTCAAGGTCACGGTCAAAATCAAGGGTAAAGGTCAGAGGTCAAGAACCCAATGGTCATAGTCGTATGATCACGTAGTCATATTACCATAGCTTGGGCCATACCACCACGTAGTTAAGTTCGGTTTGACCTTGTGAGGCACTGAAGGTCATTGTCTCATTCAGATCGAAATAAACACCGTGGCATTATCATAAGTCGAGGTATGACGGAATCCTGTCTGGCCAAGAAGAAACATTAGAAAAAAACATTGACACCTAAGAACAGAGTTCAATCAAATTACAGGATAATGAGGCAACTGGTAAGACAATTCTGAGAAAGCAGTTGGATTCACCCTAGATGATTAATTTGATGCTCTTTACACTAATGAATGCTTTTACTTTTATACTTTTAGCCGAGACATTTAACACTTTTCTGGAGGGTGAAGATGAAGGAACGCGTGATGGGGAGGTGCGTCGAGAGTGGTGGTGGGTGGGTGATCAGGCTGTACCGCCATTCACTAGAAAACGGCGATCGCCACACCACACACACACACACACACACACACACACACACACACACACACACACACACACACACACACACACACACACACACACACACACACACACACACACACACACACACACACACACACACACACACACACACACACACACACACACACACACACACACACACACACACACACACACACACACACATTTTACTATGAACAAAAGTTAGATGTCATCAGTGTCCCTTTACAGCAGCTGATGACTTCATTTCCAATTAATATTTGTATGCAAGTAAGCGCTTGTTTTTGTTTTTCTTTCTGTGTCGTCGTCGTTTTTTTTTCCGTGCTTTGGTTTTCCATAATAAACCAACTAGCCTAAATTTCCAATCTCTATCAATCCACTTTATGTTTTCTACAGGTTGATATATACGGTGCGTGCGGGCCGCTGAATTGTCCACGATCGCGCAACCAGGAGTGCAACCGAATGTTGGAAAGGGACTACTTATTCTACCTTGCCTTCGAGAATGCAAACTGCAAAGACTACATCACCGAGAAGTTCTTCAACGCCCTGCGGTAGGTGCGCTTTCTCTGCAAATCGACGGCCACGTTAATATACCAGGCGTTCCAGGAAAGCCCGCCACAAATTTAAAAAATAGGCTTTTTGAGGTGAAAAAAAAATTGACAAACAATTACGATAGTCACGTGATACGAAATTTGAGCGCCTCCCTTCGGCCTACGGGACCTTCCCGAGGCAGGTATACCTTCTGGTTGTCCATCTTGGCGTCCATAAAATGGCGTCACTCCGAGGTGCATGTACCACGTGACTGCCCCGGCTGAGGCGGGGACGAAAAGGTCACATGGCACTTGCGCCGCGTAGTGACGCGATTAGATGGACGCCGCTGTGCGCACAAAGCCCGCGCGCGATTTTCAAATTGCTCTAGAAATGGCCAAAATTTGTTACAGAGACAAGGATAATCACATTTTCGAAACTTAAAATCGCACCTAAATATCCTATGGCCGGCTATAAATATTTGGCCCAGATAGCTATAAACTTTTCCTATGGCCATCTATAGCCGTAGTTTCAGGCGGATATATTTTTCTACATACAGCTAAAACAGATTTATGGTTCCTGAGCTATAGACTGAGTTGAATAGCTGGCAGTAAGCACCGCTCTTAGTGTGTACATTGTAGACGCTCATAAAAGGCCATAGACGGGCATAGCTTTTTCCACAGGCGCCCATAGGACGTCCTTGTAACTAATGGTCAGCTACAAATTTCTAATTGCAGCGAAGTGCCTCTTTGTAATAGTTCGAAAGTTAAAAAATCGAATTTAGTTACTGGTATTAGTTTACCGAAGTAGGCAGTTTTTTTTTAATCTCAGAAAGCCTATATTTAAAGATTAGGCTTCCGTGAACCACCCGGTATAGCGCAAGAATGCTCAGCACCGCATTCAGGACCAAAGGATGCCATATAACTGAGCGGCTGCTTACTGCAAAGAGCATGCAGGACAGATTGTAAATGAAGCAGAATTGAGGTCAACATTACTACACAAAACAGCTGAAAAGAGGGGATCGTATGCAGTGCGGTATACCCCCCCCCCCCCCTCCCCCCGGTCTCCTGCAGGCACAACGTGGTCCCGGTGGTGATGGGCGCCTCCCGCGAGGAGTACCGCGCCGCAGCCCCGCACCACTCGTACATCCACGTGGAGGACTTCCGGTCGCCCAAGGAGCTGGCCGAGTACCTGCTACTGCTCAGCCGGAACCGGACGCTGTACAACGAGTACTTCCGGTGGAAGGGCACCGGAGAGTTCGTCAACACCTACTTCTGGTGCCGCCTGTGCGCCCTGCTGCACGCGCCGCCGCGTCCGCACAAGCGCCGCTCCGAAGACGTGTACCGGTGGTGGCACAGTGATGCCTGTACGGCTGAGGATAGATAACGCTTTGTCAGTGCCGTGAAAATGTCAGTGATAACGGCACTAGTTCCACCACAGTGAACTTCCCGATTGCCACCCACCTCACTAGTCGCTTGCCCCCATCTTGCCTCTCCTTTGGCCTCCTTCACTATTCCATCAAGAAGCTGGATGCATATTGGAACTAGTCTCCTGACCGGGCAAAGCTCCTGTGGACTAAGAACACATTTGTTTGTGTTCTGTTATTTTCTGTATATAGTTGAGATGCTTTACTCTTTTTTTTTTCAAGCGATGTTTATTGCCTCAGGGCATAAAGGTTATGAAATGAGAGATGAGGAAGATGATTAAATAAATGAAAAAAGGTGGGCTGATCTAATGAAATCAAGTAGTGAACGATGATATGGACCCTGTGTCCAGACAATATAGGAATCCGGATTGTCCGGTGAGAGACCCACCGCCGCCAGGTGCCGAATTCTCGTCGGCTTCAGCGCCGGGCAGTCCCACAACAGGTGGTGGATATCCGCCTCACAGTCTCTGATCTTGCAGACTCGTCTGAGGTCTTTCGCTTGCACTGAGTAGCACCACTTTACCTCATGTGTCTTTTTTTTTAATTTTTCTCCATTTTCTCTTGGTGTACCACCAAATGTGCTAGTCTTTCATGTTTGCTTCCTTGTTTATTAAAGAATTTCATTCTCGAGTAAGACTTCTACTTGTGTTTGAGCAATGTTAACTGCAAGAGGTATGCATAGGAATAGCTTGTCATAATGAAATATGGGTAGGCTAATGCAGGTAGTTTAATGTGTTTCACAAGACGCTAGGAAGTACAGTTGGTTGCTCTTTTTTTTTTTTTGTAGAATCTGTGGAGAAAGTACCGCGACAGAAATTCGTGGTTTGGAAGTCTTCCGAGGCTAACTATACCTATGTTTCTCTCATGCTTTTTTTTTTCAGTCATACAAGCTAGCACCTCATGATCCAAAAAGCTCTGCAGTCGATATACACGCTGCTGGTGTGTCACATTACCCCGCTCCGTATTCTCGCGTTCTCGTCCAAACTGCGTACGCTACGGCACAAAGGCTCCTCGCTCGGCGAACACAGGTGGTTGGGAACCTCGTTGCAGCCATTGCTTCGACTCGGACAGCTACTCCCACGACCACTTTGGCTTATGTCAAGCACAGCTGCAGAAGCAGCACTACTTTCAGTCGTTTTGACGTCCATGGACACCTCACGCTCCCCGCGAGGTGATGTCATAAATCCGTCTACGCGTGAATGAAATGCGGTAACATGGAACATCAACTCCGTGGAGCCGCTAAAGGAAGCGAAGGTTGCATACCGTCCGAAGTGGGCCGCCATATTCCTCAATTTTAGCACTTGACAGGGGTTTGAACACATCGCATAAGTGCTACTTTGAAACCTTCACCTCGGAGTACCAAAAACACCCTTTTGGGTAGCAAGTTAACGCAACATAGGCAAACGCTGAAGAGGGAGACAAAACGCTCTAGTGACAAGTATATAGCGCGTGGCAAGTAGTAGTCGGTACTGCGCTGTCTTGTGTGTCTCCCTTGTAAACGTTTTTCTACGTTGCGCTGACCTGCTACCAAATAGAATTCATCGCCATCTAGCCCCGTAACAAGTTTCACTCGACTACCTAAGGCAGCCCGCATTCGCGCAATTCTAATCGTTCGGTTATAATTTATCTCCTCAATTTCTGATCGGGGTCCTGGTAGCTTCCAGTGTGCCCCCGCCCTTAAAAACCTAATACCATTCCCTTCAGTTCAATAATTCATTCCTTTATGCATCCATCCATGTTTTATCTTCATTGCGCATAGCATTCTGTGCCCAGCGTTATTGCTTCGGCGTCTGTCCCAGCAACGTGCAGCTTTTGTGAGTCAACGAGGGGCCTTGTGTTCCGCACTGGCTGGCTCAAACGTCGCAAGTTGCGCCGCTGCACCACAAATGCCATGCGTTTCAAGGAGTCACTGGGACTGCCAACCATTTTTCCAGCAGCCACGTTCAAGCCCCTACCTACGAACTCGTCTCTCGGACGAATGCTCCGATTAGGTGTGTTGTAGTTGTTTAGGTCATGTTTTCTGCACAGCCGCCAATAAATTGCGTTGTGCACAGAGGTCGCCGAGTATCAAAAGCGTCGTTCCAACGCTACTACTAGGGACAGCCATGGCATCGCGTTATATGACTAATGCTTTCATCCAGCACTGCCGTATGCAGCCAAAACGTTAAGGCTAACGAAGGACCTCGAAATGAGATTGAGGACGGTACGTCGAAATGTGAAAAGAAAGATGACGTTAAAGGGAGACGTAAAATGAACTGCGTGTATTATATAACAATGCGTGAGTGATTGATATCCCAGCTGGAATTTAGATGATGGAATAGACTTGGTCAGGGCATACATGTTTCAGAGAGAAGACCGGTGGTCGCTTAAAATAACACGACCTTACAGCCCTGTAAAAAGCCGTAAGGACACATTGTTTAATTGATTTACATTTATGGCACATTTAAGCTTTAAGTCTCTAGAATAGCGAGAAACCGACTGCTCACCTTTCAAGACATTTGCGATGCCATAAGTGCTCCACCACACGCACTAAAAGCAATTAAACTAACTGGCCCCAAGACATCTGACCAAGGCTGTGCGTACCAAGGGAAGGCATACGTCGTCGAGGGGGGCATAGGGTAGCGCGGGGGCACGCGGTTACAAGGCGTGCAAGTATATAGGAAGGAGCATGATTGCGGTAATTAGTCATCATGGAAATAATCCCTTATTCCGCTGCTAGACTGCACAGCCCACGACGATGACTGTCCTCATCGAAAGGCTTATGGTTATGTACGACCTGTGCGAGCATAGCTTGCGATCTACTGTCCGTCACAACAACCTATCACTGATTCGAGTGTGCACTGCCCTGTCCGCATATGTGAGAAAATATGTACCTTATGACGGCCCTTCAAGGGTTGTGAAAGAAGCTCATTACCTGCGCAGGTAAAATTCATGGTTAGATGCAGCTGTGCTGCTTCCAGCGAGCATGCAATTAACGTAGAAAAAATTCTTACCCTCGGCGGGATTCGAACCCGCAAGCCCCTGTTTAGGAGACCGAAGCCTTAACCATTAGGCCACGAGGGCACAAGGCACCGCGGAATATGAAGCAATTTAAGGTGTGTGGGTAAGTCGCACTGGCTGCAGTCATTGCAGAGACAGCTGGAAAACTGGCTTCTTTTCTCTCTCCTGGCATCTGTCCATAGGTCATGCATCGACGCTGCAGATGAGCTCCATGGAATGAGCTGCGGCTGCCATGTGCGGCTCCTGAACAAAGCGGAAACTTCAACATTATTTAATTGTTCCAACAGCAGCATAAGGGTTACTGGGGGCAGACTGAAGTTGGCCTGTATAGATTAAATACCGCGTTCTAATAAAAAAGAGGCGTACTTTCACTGAAGCCGGAGGTTTGAAAAGCCAGAAAGGGTGCAAAAATGAACTAAAGTTACGTATCGCCGCCACCAATCGATTTAACAAGCTGACTGCGATGACGTCAATAGATTTCATACCCGGATCTCCGAGTCTAGGCTGCACCGCCATTCAATTACAAGTGGTGATCACAGAGTCAATTTTGTTACTGGCGTCTCAAATTTTAGCCCAGTCGTGGAAATGTAATATCCCACTTCTAAATCTAATTATTTCGTAAATAAATACGTCCTTTGCTGCCGAATTAACGTCAACACGGCCAGGAAGAGGCGCAGGATCGATCATTACTCGCAAAAATCGGGTGCGGCTATTCTCTGTGTCCCATTAAATAACGAGTTTCCATCCGAGACATATCCCTGCGGACCGACACGTGCTTTATTCGTCTGTGGATCAACGTGTGTTTTATTCGAAACGATGTATACCCTCTCTAATCTTGTTCCCAGGCATACAGCGTAATTTGTATGTTGTGGTTTGCCAAGAGGAGTTCCCGTCACTCGCAATAAATAAAATGAATCAAGTGTCCTTGAGGGGAACTCCATTTCTGGCTCGCACGTGATGGAAAGGACATGATAGTACACTTTAAACAGAAAGGAGTGAAAACAGGTAAGTTGTGCCCTTATAAAAAGGAGTGCTCTAGAGGACATCTTATTCCCTTTTTACTGCTTCGTGTTTAGAGTGTAGGGTAACCTTGACACAACACTTGAGAGATTCAAAAAACGTACACTGCAGAATGAAATTAGTGATAAACCGCAAAGGTAAATTTAAAGGAAACTTGTAAGATAATTCCAAATAGAACGCCTTACTTTTCTGTGCTGGGACGGTATTAAGAGGGCGAGATGCTGACGACAAAAATTTAATCCAATGGGCGATATTTGCCATTTCTGTATGCAGGAAAGGCAAATGATGGAGCACATCCGAATCCATTGTACCCCCCCCCCCCCTCCCAGCTTTCAATGCATGGGAGTTTAGGATTTAAAAGCTGCGAAGTTGCATTCACGAAAGTAGAAATGTACAGAAAGGAGACTGGAGAGATGTTGGAAGGTGAGAGTAGTTAGCCAGGTAGAGAAGGAGTGACACAATGATTTTGATAGACACTTCAGGAGTCATGCTCATTACCTAGGTGACAAAACTGTTACCACGACGATCTATACGGGAAGCTACAAATCATCCGTCTATACAGTACGTAGAGATATACCTGAGGAATGGCGAAGTGATGGGGTGGCACTTCTGAAGCAGTCGATAGTTCAGCCAACATCGCCGACTAAACAGCGCATTCGGGCATAAGCGTGGTTTAGCGCGTCTTCATGAAAATGCAGAAAGCATGTAAATAGCTGCTTGGGGTTCGAACAAGCCTGAACAATTGTTTATATCCGACCCCTACAATCCTTAGGACTTATATATAAGACATATTCAGGGTTCTAAAAGGGAAATATATCTTTGTAGTGGCAATTTGGACTAGCTGGTTCATAACTAAAAAAAGAGGCAGAACAGCTCAGCGATCAAGGACTCTCTTTCCTTTTTTTACGTTCTATGATTAGGTTTCATGGTTAACGCTAGACGCTCTCTCCTGAGTTTTTTTCCTCCATACTCCCAGACCTAATGAACACCTACTGGAGGGAAGGCGAGATCCCCCAGGAATGGAGGCATGCACGGGTGACCTTCATCCCCAAACCGGGAAAGAAACTCTCGATCGAGAATCTGCGGCCCATCTCCCTCACATCTTGCATCAGAAAACTCATGGAGCATGTCATCCTTAACCGATTGCAAATTTACGCGAAAGACCGCGGGCTACTCCTGCCACAATGATTGGCTTTAGGGATAGCTTGTCCACGCAGGACATGGTGCTCCAGCTTAAGAAGGACGTGCTGGACCCTCCACGCGGAACCGGGACGAAGGCAGTGCTCGGGCTAGACCTGAACAAGGGCTTCGACAACGTCTCGCATGAGGCCATCCTCACGAACCTCTCTAAAATAGACCCGGGAGAACGGACATTCAATTACGTCCGATCATTCCTATCCGAGCGGACAGCAGAGCTTGCGTTAGGTGGCCTCAAATCGGAGCCCATTCCTCTGGGAAGCCGAAGCACGCTACAAGGCTCGGTGCTCTCGCCTTTCCTCTTCAATCTTGCACTCATTACACTACCTCCCAAGCTCGCCACCTTGCCGGGGCTGCAGCCCACCTTATACGCGGACGACATCACCCTGTGGGTGACCACTCGGAATGACGGCCAAATAGAAGATACACTGCAGCAGGCGGTTGACATAATTGAAACTTACGCGTCGGGGGCGGGCCTTGAATGCTCGCACTCGAAATCGGAACTGCTGGTTCTTAGGGCGAAGCCACGCGGTAGAAACGCAAACCTGACCCCGCCGACCCCTCTGAATGTATATGTGCAAGGACTTCCGGTCAAGGAGGTCCAATCCACACGCATACTGGGCATGTACATACACAGCACTCGCAAAAACACCGAAACAATCAACAGCCTTACGGCCACGGTCAATCAGACTGTGCGGCTAATCAGACGGATAGGATCTCCAACAAAAGACGAGGCATTAAAGAGAAAGGTCTATGTCGACTTGTGCAGGCTTTCGTGCTGAGCGGGATCGTCTATTCTCTCCCTTACCTGCAACTGCAGCTCGCCGAAAGGAACAAGGTCGACGCTGCAATCCGGCTGGCCTACAAGGCGGCCCTAGGGCTCCCGCACAGTACGTCCACGGAAAGGTTGGTGGCCCTTGGGGTACACAACACACTCTCGGAGCTGTGCGAGGCGCACCTCGTTTCCCAGCTTGGACGACTCACTCGTACGAGCGCGGGAAGGGCCATCCTATACAGACTAAAGATGTGCGAACCCACGCACATCAGGAAAGCTCTTTTGATTAAACCTCTACCCAAGAACATCGAAGGTCGACGCGCAGCGAGGGCTCGTGCCCTACAATGTGGCGCACGTGGACGCAGCGGAATACCGGCAAACCCAGAGAAAAGCGTTTGCACTGGTTGCGGTAAACGGGAACGGCGCCCCGTTGGCGGCCGCGTCGATAGAAACCACCTCCTCCGAGACGACGGAGGAAGCGGCAATAGCCTTATCTATAGTGAACACGCGTGCTGATATTATAATCAGCGACACCAACACAGCCATTCGCAATTTCGCGAGGGGCCGTATCACATCTACCTCACTCCGCATCCTTTGAAACGCCCCCCTTCCGATTAGAGAAGTTGAACTGATCTGGTCCCGGCCCACTCGTCTAATCCGGGGAACGAGGCGGCTCACGCGCAAGCCCGAGGTTTCGTCGACCGGGCAGTGAGCGCGCCCTCCGACCAGAATTTCACGAGGGACGGGTTGATCTCATTTCATGACATCACTCATCACTTTAGGCTGGAGAGGCGCGCATATCCCCCTCCCCGCAAATCGTTAACAAAAGCGCAGGAAGTTACCTGGCGCCGACTGCAAACACGCTCCCTTCTGAACCCGGCAGTGCTTGCCCTCGTGTACCCTGGCCAGTACGACCCAAACTGCCATATATGTAATGAAAAGGCCACATACGACCACATTCTCTGGAACTGCGCAAATGATCCGCCTCCGGCGGAGTTGATACAGCTCCCTTCTCCCGAGCGGTGGGAGGCCGTGCTGGTCAGCTCGGACCCTAACATTCAAGTACGGGCAATCGAGCGGGCCAATGAGGTCGCCGCCAGCCATGGGCTAGCGGCCATCTATTATGTGTCTCCTGCAACCTTCTCTTGACGCAATGAATGTTTTACAATAAATCAATCAATCCATAGTCCCGAGTTCTTTGTCACTCCATGGTTTGAAACCATCGCCAGAGCGACGCAACAGGACGCATCATTGGCGGTGTGCCAGTGTGAATGCATGTGGCGACACCATGCGGTGACGCTGAGGGGATTCTAGTGACGCCCTGGCCCAAACTTCATCCAAGCTCGACAGATGGCATCACTTTCCCGCAGGCTTCGCTTTCGACCGTTTCGACATACCACCAGACACGACGGAGCTGGCAGCAGCCAAGTGGGCATAAGCAACACCGCGTACTGCTAACAGCGGAAAACAGCACTCACTCACTGCCGGTGTACTGTGTCTATCGGTGCGAAGCAGCAAGGTTGTGTCTGACAAGCTCTGCCAGTGTGTCTATAGCCTCCTCTCTTCCACCAACCTCTTTTTTTTTCTTTTTATTTCCCTTCATTCTACTTTTGTCAGCGCGTCCACTTCCTCACCAGCTACGAAAGCTTTGTCTGAAGTATTTATTCGTGGCGCCTTGGATGAAACGTCGATGCGGGGCATACAACTGCACCTTTGTTCAAAATTTTGGTTAAAACTATAAACACGCGTGCCCACGCATTAGCTTTGCTTCCAGCAGTGCTTGTAGGCACGATTCTTCGAATAATCGAGAGGTATCAACGGCACCGGACTAACACGGTAGTGGACGCAGATAAAGCGATTCTGGTTATTGATTAACCAAGAAAACAATTAAAATCAAGACCGCAGCTGCCGGTCTTAAGCGGCTATCATATAAAATTTGTTTTCATCATCATCATCATCATGATCAGCCAGACTGCATCCTGTACGGGACAAAGGAATTTATCGTTGATCTAATGAGCCCCGGCTTGGGCCAGCCGTGGCAACCATACCACAGCATATATAATTCCTTGTCTAATCTCCCCGCCTAACTATATTACCTGCCTCCTGTGGGTGCGTTTAAATCTGGAATCCACTCTAGTCCTCTGCAGTACCCGCATACGTAGCGCCCAAGTTAATTTCCTCATCCTAATTACCCGCTAGGACCTCATTGCCTCTGTCTCTCTATTCCCGCCTACAGCCATGGTGGCTGCTTCGCAATTTACCGTTCTACTTTTTCTATGTTACCCGTATCAGTTTTCTTCGCTCACTCCGCTGCTATCAATTTTCATTCAAACCTTCACATTATCCCCATACGTGAGCAGAGTAAACTGCTACATATATGCGCTCCTTTTGAAGAATAGCGCTAATCTTGTTCACAATTTAAGAGTTCCTGCCAAATTCACTCCAACACCCTTATTTTTCAGGTAATTTCTGTGTCATGGTCAAGGTCTGCGGCTACAATCCTTAGAGGTAACATATTTCGTGACAACTTTCAGTACCTCACTATACATATACTCGCAGACTAGCGCTAAGCAGTTTGGCTTCTTTCATGTTGTATTTGAGCCTACCGTTGTACTTTCCTCAATCGTCCTCAATCGAAGTCGTAATGTTAAACGTTGTTTCGTCACCATTGAATAAAAATCTATAACCCTCTGTAGACAGTCTGTAAAGTCACGCTACTTGTGTGGTTCACTGAATGAAGATCAATTTGAAGCACGTAGCAGGGCGGGCTCGTAACCCAACAGTCACACTCGAAGAAGGCACTCCTGGCATTCGCGTGAGTATAGCAGAGGCGCACTCTGCCGACGGTGGCTTGCTCGTCCAGTTGGTGCATGCTTTCAGAGAAAAAAACAAGCGTTTTATAAGTAGAACTCGTTCACAAGGGAAGGATACTCATAAGAAAGACGTCGGAACACAACACGTGCAGGCTGGAAAACGTGCATGATCCTTTGCTTCTGTATGTTTATGCTTTCTAAAAAGTAAACCCAGTTGTGTTTATCCTTCTTTTGCGAGTGCGTTCTTTTCCGCTCATTTATTCTCCGCTAAACAGCGACGCCATTTGTGCCAGAAAAAAATTCCTCATACGACTTCCACTGTAAAGGCACAGTCCAGATGCCGGAACGCGCAGACGAAATATGAACAATAAAAAGGTTCACTCGGTATATGTATGTTTAACGGCAATTTGTGAGGAGACGAGCAGACGGCAGATGGTTGCGCCACAGGTGCAGGCCTGGGATTCGCTCGAAAACAAAAACAAAAAGAAAGATTAGCGGGGAGAGCTGTCAGTCGGTGTCACTAGACAGCCAACGAGGCTGCAGAGTACAAACAAGAAAAACATTTTACAACGCTGGCAGAACTGAAAAGAGAAATGCCGAAACTGGCGGAGAGAACAAAAAATAAAAAGGCTACGAAAACGTTTACAGTGTAAGGGAGGACTGGCGCACGGGTATCATTGGCGATACGTTTAAAATAAGCGCAAGGACATTGAACGGAAGCGGAAGCACAGACGCAGAAAATTGCAGGCAGGAAATTACATTCCACAGCCTCTGCTGAAATCAGCGAATGCAAAAAAAAAAGTTAAAACTCTGTCCCACACATAGCAACTGTACTCATTCGCTTGACTCGATCAAGCCAACGAGATAATAAGAAAGCCCTAACAAAGCAATGCACGAAATGAAAATTAGTACTAAAGTAGCTGACAACTTTTAAGACATAGACATTCGCTCAATCAAATTAAATCATGATGATGATCATAATAAAATAGCTTGTTGATTTCAAGATAAAGATATGCATGATCTGTAGAAACAAGAAAAGTCAGCGCACTGGCTCGCTTTACGATGAGGCGCATAAATAAGGTCGCTCCTTACGAATAAAACATATTTACATATTCTTCACACACGCTGCAGGAAATACTATATATATATATATATATATATATATATATATATATATATATATATATATATATATATATATATATATATATATATATATATATATATATATATATATATATATAATATATAAATCGGCTAGCCTGCAATGAATGCTATAACTGTCAAATGATCGCGTTTTTAGAGAGCGAGTGAGAATGGCTTTATTTGGAGGACCGCGATAGTCATTTGAGGGAAGAGCCTATAACACAGTTCGTATTTTTCGGAGTCGCAGAGTTGGTGGTTAAGGACTTCCCGAAGGCGGTCTGAAACATCCGCAACCTGGAAAACATGTACTCTATCATGACATCGCTTTTGTCATGTTGCACAGCAAGCGTTTACTCTTTCATGTACACCATGTGCGCCGAGCGCTGGCCATTCTAAAAGTGCTTCCCGGAATCACGGTCCGACTTTTGGGGAGAGCACTATATATATGAAAGACACGCTCACGGCTGAAAAGAGATGGAACTCCGATTGATTCGGTTCACTTTTTGAAAATAAATAAAGCATAAACAGCAGCAACGTACGTGTGACGTGAACAGCCGTACGCGCCACCTGTAGCGGCAAACAGTTTCGTTCGGCATCATCGCGAGGCGAACGGATGCGATTGACCAAAAACAGACCTCTGGATTCAGGTTGTCGTCGTATTACACGTAAGCACGAGGCTACTCTCGATTAAGTTTACGAGCGATCGAAATTAACTGCGCTGCAGATATTGTTACATGTCCAGTTCTCCAGAAGAAAGAGCTGGCCTCGTTCGCAATGCTTTGCACAACACAGGCCACCACCTGTACAATTCATTCGCGACGTATACCTAGAATAATAATAATAATAATAATAATAATAATAATAATAATAATAATAATAATAATAATTGGTTTTTGGGGAAAGGAAATGGCGCAGTATCTGTCTCATATATCGTTGGAGACCTGAACCGCGCCGTAAGGGAAGGGATAAGAGAGGGAGTGAAAGAAGAAAGGAAGAGAGAGGTGCCGTAGTGGAGGGCTCCGGAATAATTTCAACCAGCTGGGGATCTTTAACGTGCACTGACATCGCACAGCACACGGGCGCCTTAGCGTTTTTCCTCCATAAAAACGCAGCCGCCGCAGTCGGGTTCGAACCCGGGAACTCCGGATCAGTAGTCGAGCGCCCTAACCACTGAGCCACCGCGGCGGGTCACCTAGAAAAACGCTGAATTTAGTTCGATAGCAGCGACAGCTTTTGTATCGAACCATACAGGGGTTTATGAACAAAATATATTTCTAAATTCGGCCATATGCTTTCAGGGCAGTTAACACTTGAGCACCTAATCACTGAACCAATAAAATTTCATGAAAATTGTGAAGATATAATGGAAGATCAGTATGCACTGCTCTCCGGTCACATGCCCGCTCCTATCCGAGCTCGCCTCCACTGCGCTCAGCCAACCGGACGCCGTTCTCCACAACTACTTCATTTCAGGCTTAGAATATAAGGCAAGCACTGGTTGCCAGAGAACACAAAAATGGCGGAAATTCCAGCTCTATATATGTTCCCACATAGAGCAAAACCACAGCAAAATCGCGATTACCAGTCGTTTCTGCAAAAAAGAGTAGAAACTAGGTTTCGTTAAAATACTAAAAACGAGTTATTTTCAGCTCGCTACTTCACGAATGCGGCTAAAGTCGCAGATAAGGAATATTTTTTGGGTACTAAATTCCTCGAAGCAGGAGTGTCACACCCCTTAGTGCCACCCTCTTACACGATGTTTATGGTTTATTGTTTATGGGGGTTTAACGTCCCAAAGCGACTCATGCTATGATCGAGGGACGCCATAGTGAAGGTCTCCGGAAATTTCGACCACCTGGGGTTCTTTAACGTGCACTGACATCGCACAGTACACGGGCGTCTAGAATTTCGCCTCCATTAAAATTCTACCGCCGCGGCCGGGATGTAATTTCACGCTCTGGTAAGGTGCTTTCACACGACGAATGAGGTCGCGTACGAATCCGTGACGTCACGTCAAGCCACGGGACCGACCGGTGTTGAAAGCATCCATAAGTCGGATGAGTTGGCCGGCCTGAACCCGAGTTGGCCGGCCTGAACCCGTGACGTCAAGCCACGTGATGCGTGGTTCGTCCTTGAAATCTGCGATTCGGAGTTCCCGGGTTCGAACCCGACCGCGGCGGCTGCGTTTTTATGGAGGAAAAACGCTAAGGCGCCCGTGTGCTGTGCGATGTCAGTGCACGTTAAAGATCCCCAGGTGGTCGAAATTATTCCGGAGCCCTCCACTACGGCGCCCCTTTCTTCTTTCACTCCCTCTTTTATCCCTTCTCTTACGGCGCGGTTCAGGTGTCCAACGATATATGAGACAGATACTGCGCCATTTCCTTTCCCCCAAAACCAATTATAATTATTATTATTACTGGTCCACGTGTGATCCAAATATGCGATTTGGTGAAATCTGTGAAATCTGCGATTTGGTCTACATTAAGCTGCGCGCACACAGCGAGCAATGGAGCAAGCACTAACTGCAATGGACATCAAGCTGGGCAGTTGGCAAGCTTCATGAAGCCCATTCATGCGCCGTGACTAATTGAAGCGCGTCGTTAACTCGAAGGGCGCTAAGACGCTGTTTAGAACGGATATGATGGTAGGTATGCTGTGAAAAAGAAAAATGTGTTTGATTAAACCTGAATTCCAGCTTGCAGCGTCCACTCGTATCAAAGCCGACATTTCGTCCAAATTTTTAGCGGGAATGATTTCACGCGAGTTGCACGCGATCTGCGAAAAACTCGAAGGTTAGGTCCTCGCAAAAATCAGGCTCGTTTTTATCACTTGGAAACAACCTGATAGTTGCACGCCTTTAATGGTTCGCAAGCAGCTCTGTAACTATGTTAAGAAGTAGAGATGGCAGTTGGCTCTTTCGTGAACTGTGGAAAAGAGTGAAGAATTCACAAGAACCACGCGCATGGGTTTTCGTTCCGCCTTTAGGTCAGGGCGCAGAAGGCAAAAACAGACTTTCGGTCAGTAGGCCGAGAGCGTGCGGATTTAATGAGAGCCTATGAAGTGACGTATGCATGAGCAATCGTTTTGTGTGTCTCTCTCTCGAGCAGGAATCGTTCAAGACATCCAATATATTTTGACTAAAAAAAGCAGCTTGAGAACGAGACCTTCCTGAGCTACTTTCTTTCAAGCATGTTAGATTAAGAGCACAGCCTATAGTCTGCTATCTTGCTACAGATAGAAAGCCTTTGGCTTTCATGAGGTGAGGCTGAGAGTTTCCTCAAGGTGCACCATATGAAAGACGTTAATGAAAGCATGCGAGGAGCAGGGGATCAAGAGGAGAAGGATTTTAACGGCACAGCGTTAAAGAGGCTCTGAAACACCTTACGAGGGGAGCACATCAACTAGCTCAGTCACTGCATTGTGTTGACATGAACACCTGAGCCATAAATACACTTCTACACACAGCAGAGAACCTACAATTACACGGGAAAGTTGACAAGCCCTTTCGGGCGTCTTTTTCATGCTCGCACTCTCCTCCTTCGCATCGCTCCTACGTTTCCAGTTCAAAGATGGCTCATTGGTTAGATCCTTTTCAGACGTCAGGCAGCTGCCACGGCCGCGGCCAGTAAGCTGCGTAGCTCCTGCGGGTCAGGAAGCTCCGCCCCCGGCGGTGGGGCCGGCGGAGGAGCGCCGACATTCCAGCATGCAAAAGTGACGAGGGGAGAGGGAAAGGTGCACAGACGCTGAAACCAAATTTTGACTGCAGATAACCCAGCTTCTACAAAACGCACCAAAAAAATTCTTGATGGAAGACATTCGTGAAGAGGAGTCCTTTAACATCGCAGGCAGGCCGCAACTTTAATTATTAGAGCCCATTTAAGGCTTCCATTCAGCTGAAGACCCGGCGTCGTCCAGGTGGCGTTGTGTCAAGAAACCCACATCCTACATGTATGTCAAGAATTAAAAAAATTGAAAGAGGACTTGCAATGAGAACTAAAGGTCGGCGCATGTATCAAACGACTTAACTTTGTAAAGTAACTGATTTTACATAACGAATATTTCAATAAATTTTAGTATTGGTTCGAACCCATGACCCTTGCTTGGGTCGCCAGACAGGCATGGCTACCAACTAGACCACGTAGGCCCGTTTACCTGGCTAGGGACAAGCTAGGGAGGTGATATGTGTGTGGTGTTGGCATATGAAGTTTAGTAATCTGAAATAAAGACGTTCTCACTAGTGAGATACATATTAGAGTAACATTATGTGTGTACTGAACTGCAGTGCAGAAGAGTTCAAGGACGAGAATGTGGAAACTGTGTCGTGATAACTGTGATAAACGTGTGAATGTTTGGTTTGGTTTCCGGGGGTTTAACGTCCCAAAGCGACTCAGGCTATGAGGGACGCCGTACTGGAAGCCTCCGGAAATTTCGACCACCTGGGGTTCTTTAACATGCACTGACATCGCACAGTACACGGACCTCTAGAATTTCGCCTCCATCGAAATTCGACCGCCGCGGCTGGGATCGAACCCACGTCTTTCGGGTCAGCAGCCGATTGCCGTACTGAGCCATCGCGGCGGCCGAAACGTGTGAATGTGAAAAAGAACGGCAATGACTGCGTGGGGAGAGAAACCGCTGAAGGGAGCCAGTAACGATGTTGCGTCATACCCTTAAGGTAGGAGCTTAAGTGTTGCCCTAATTTTTTTAAAGATAATACGAGTAAAAAATATACCTATCCATGTATGAGGTATTTAACTTGAAGTGGTAACACGATCTACGTCGTCACCTTCATTCTTGTGAATTTTTGCGAGCTTGATGAACGTGTCTGCGGGGGCATGAACAATTAATCAAGACACACCCGGACATGTAACCTGTAGAATCACTAGTGGCGGTAGTGTTCGGTGTTGCGTCTTTGTGGCGGCCACGTTGGGCTCAGCACAGAGCCTAGCACGCTGTCTGCCATCTGTCGTCGACACCCTAATATCATCTCTTTAACTTGTAGCGGCGCTGATGAAGATGAAGCTGGGAGCACGACCTGGCTCGCGCAGTACAAAACGCTTTCGGCTTTTTCATTTCCGTTTATCACCTTTTTAATCCAAATTCGTCTTCTTCACAAAATTATCCAATCACTCCACTCCTTGCCCATGTGTGCGTTTGTATCAGCAATGCACCCTGGCCAATCCCCAAACGTGGGTACGTGCCATTCAGCCTGAGGACGTCATCATCATCATCAACGCTTTCGGCAACCGGCCTGGCCAGCAACGTCGAAAGCCCGTTCCGCCGGTTTACCAGCCGCGGCTACTGGTACCTCCAATAAATGTGGATCACCTTCCACATTCTGGTGACTCCGGACGACAGCTTCGACGCACGCAACGCCGCCCCCACCGGCTCTGCGCTCCTGCTCGTCCCGTCCCTCCACTTGGCCTTGGCGCTGCACGCCCGTTGTTCGCGCCCGGTATTCTGCAGCTGCTCCTCGCCGCCATGCATGCGCCTACCATCGCATCCGGTGAGCTCCTCCAGCCGTATCAGCGCTCCTTCCTTCCTCTGCTGCCCGGCCAGCCCGCGTTTTATGCCAGGGACCCCGTTTTGTGGCTGGCGCTGCTGGACTCGCACTTTCATGTCAACCATATGTCCAGCCAGCAGCTGCGCTATCAGCACGCCAGCCGCAAACTCCCACCTAGTCTCCTGGCAAAGCTGCGGTTGCCGCCTCCTGGCCCAGACATTTACGCTGACTTCAAGAAGGGCCTGACGGCGTACTTTGGCTTGGGGCTCCCGCCGCTTTCCTGCGCTACAGTTCCGGACTCAGAAGCTGCGGCGCCACTCGAGTGGCGCTGCAGCTTCTGAATGCTTCTGAATTCGGGAATGCGGCCAGGGGTGGTGAGTCGATCGACTCACCACCCCTGGCCGCATTCCTGAACCGAGCTGCTTCGGCTTTCCCTCCGCCCGCTCCTACGTCGGAGCCCCTCCCCGCACCGGTCTCTCCATCTCGCTACCATCAAATGATCCCCAACCCATGCGTGCAAGCGTCGGTCCCTTACCAACAGTCTCAGCCGTCTGCTTCCTCCTGAACCGCCGTTGCTCCCCAGTTTGCTCCATCGGCCCCTTCCAGCGTCTCCTCTCCCAGTGCATCCAAGGGAAGCCCCACGCCCAGTGCACAACCTCGTAGTCTCGGACTCTACAGTTTCATCCGACACGTCCGAACACCTGGGCGCCGATCATGCCACTGGCGGGCACCGGCGCCCTGCCAATGCCCGGAGTGCTGCGTCAACCACAGCTCTCTCAACCACCTGTGTTGTGCATTCCGGTACACACGCTCCTGCACAGTCCGGTTGTGAACTCGACACACAGCCCGCTTTTGCCCTCGGCCCCACATCCGCTTTCCCTGCGCTTTGACACCTCAGCGGCCGCAGTCGCGCAGTTCCGCACTCTGGCTTCCTGAAAGCCCAACCGCTCCCACTTAACAGCGTGCCTCCCATGACCCGTGATCTGTGCCACCTCAGTCCAGCTCAGTGCCGCCCCTCCCACCTGAAACTTTCGCGCACAACAGTGGCTACTGCCCGTCTATCAAAATCCCATGCCACCCAGAGTAGTAATTAGTAATTGGTTTTTGGGGAAAGGAAATGGCGCAGTATCTGTCTCATATATCGTTGGACACCTGAACCGCGCCGTAAGGGAAGGGACAAGGGAGGGAGTGAAAGAAGAAGGGAAGAAGGAGGTGCCGTAGTGGAGGTCTCCGGAATAATTTCGACCACCTGGGGATCTTCAACGTGCACTGACATCGCACAGCACACGGGCCCCTTAGCGTTTTTCCTCCATAAAAACGCAGCCGCAGCGGTCGGGTTCGAACCCGGGAGCTCCGGATCAGTAGTCGAGCGCCCTAACCACTGAGCCACCGCGGCGTGTCCATGCCACCCAGACGCTTCGGTTTTCAACCGCGATTCTTTCTGCATCACTTCTCAGCGCCCCATTTTCTACGCGAGCAGTGCGCCCTTCGCCCCTGCATACTGGGACACTCCCCTTCTGATTTCGGCCTACTGCCCTGTGGCCATTCCTCGTCCACCGCCCTTCAGCCTTGTCCGCCCTCCTGACGTCTGAACGCAACGCCTGCGCCCCCGCTCGGATCACCGACTTTCGTTTCTCCTTAAGCATTGTGTGCTCAACCAAATTCCCAGGCCCTCCACGGGTCTTGTACATAACTCTCTTCGTTTTTTTTCCTTTATCGCGCACCGCGCTAGGGGGCGGGGGGTCATCTGTAGCGGCGCTGATGAAGATGAAGCTGGGAGCGCGACCTGGCTCGCGCAGTGCAGAACGCTTTTGGAAACCGGCCTGGCCAGCAACGTCGACGGCCCGCTCCTCCGGCTCACCAGCCGCGGCTACCGGGACATCCAATAAACGTGGACCACCTTCCACAAACCCTCATGCCTGTACAAGTGCTTTTCGGTGAGCGGGCAACAAACATATTTGCCTGTGTCACCTGTTCAGAAAATCGAGGCGAAATCCAGCCCGTTAAGTTTTGCCACCTTTGAGCACTTGATCTGCGCAGCTGACATTGTTTCTGAATGGATTTTCAAGTGGCCCTCGTTGTACTTCTGCCCGTGTTCTTGCGACAGCGTGTCGGAAGACAATTTTTTTGAGCGGATTTTTCAGTACTCCACTATAGTCGGATACAACTAAAGAACAAAGCGACAAGTGCTCCTGAAGGGTGTCTTCCAGCCAATGGCGCCAGCTATCGTCATGACGTCGTGGTGAGACACCTTGAGCAGACGTTTACAAATGTGGCCGTGCACGGCAAGCATAGCCTGGTCCTCGCGTCATCGGGCCTCTGCCTCTCTCCCAAGATGCAGAAACATCTGAAATGTGTGGGCTTCCCGTCGCACGAAAAGGTCACCGATGGGGAGAGCTGCTGGTGTTTGTCGTCTAGAGTTATTGTATAACTACCTAGAGTTGCGCGTAGGTCTGCCGAGTTGCCGCAGTAAGGCATGCACAGCCGATCGCGGAATTTCATCGGCGCTCTTGGAGCACGTGCAATGAATCGTAGCGCCCCTGGTGAGAGGAGCGGGAGTTAGGCCGCCGTTGGTGGCTACCGCCTCGCCTCGCGACGGCGTGAGATGGGGCCCCGTTTTTACACAGCTGGTGTGACGTCACACCGACCGTAGCGCCCCTGGTGAGAGGAGCGGGAGTTAGGCCGCCGTTGGTGGCTACCGCCTCGCGACGGCGTGAGATGGGGCCCCGTTTTTACACAGCTGGTGTGACGTCACACCGACCGTAGCGCCCCTGGTGAGAGGAGCGGGAGTTAGGCCGCCGTTGGTGGCTACCGCCTCGCGACGGCGTGAGATGGGGCCCCGTTATTACACAGCTGGTGTGACGTCACTCTAGGTCACGTGGTGTGACGTCACGCAGCGAGGTCACGCTAAAGGTCAATGGTGCCTACCACCGCCTCGCCACGGAACGGGCTGAAGTGCGACATAAAGTAGTATTGCTTCGCAATAAAATGTGGTAGTCCTACATTTATCATTGCACACACTGATATCATGTGGACTTGGCGTTTCCGACCAGTATACTAATAGGACCTCGCAATTTCTTCGCATAGTGGCATAACAAGTTTATTTGACCATCACGTCATACATGACGTAGGAGGACCCAACTAAAACCTACGGGCCCCCTTTTGGCCATACAGCGTACACGGTGGTGTAACACAGAATGCACACAGAAAAAAAATACTGTGAGACCTGATTACCCGTCACAACGAAACATTTACCACTGAAAATCAAACAATGAAGTACATATTAAATAAAAGCTGCAACTAAGTAAAGCTATGATTTTAGCGACCCCGCTCGAGTTAGGTTTCACATTTGTGTCAGATGCGAAAGGCGAGAGCTGTTGGGATGATTCGTTCAACTCAAAATTTTCGCAGACCTGGCGCAAAAGTCGACAGAACGCTTCATCACCAAGACATCGGAGCCATGTTTCCTTTTTTCGACCGGCGAATATCGTCTTCACAGAAGACTATCGCCGCTTCTTCTTGAGCCATCAAAAGAGTTACAAGTCGTAAATAACAGCGTGTCCGGCAATGATACCAGGTAAGAACAGAAAAACTGTGGGGACACTCACCTTAGGATAGGAATGAGATAGTATTAGATTTCACATTTGTCGCAGCTTCTGTTGCAATATCTGTGCGTGTTTGCGTCAGCTTCTTTGCCCTTCATGCCCCATATTCGAACTGCTAGCTGCAGTAGCACGCATCCAATATGCTGTGACTGTGCCGACATCTGCATATATCACATCTTTTTTCCGATTTTTTATTTCGATTCTCTATCTGGATTGCTGTCTATAGAAACTAGGATGCTCACAACCCGGCGGGCAGGTTGTGATGACGTCACAAGGTGACGTGACCTCTATCGACCAATCAGGGTGGTCAACCAGGGCAGGTTGTGATGACGCCACAAGGTCATGTGACCTCTCTTGGCGACATCGGCGTGGTTTTGGTGTGACAACTATCGCATTAATAAAAGCTGATGTCCCCTTTCCACGTGTAATTTGGCACAGAAGATTCACTGATAGCGTCCTATCTAAAATGCATCGATATTCGATCAGATTTGATAATGGCCTGCATCACATACGTGTTTGGGTTCGTCTGCTCCTAGCAAGTATTCAGACAGAGGTTGCGTTGGCGAAGCGCAAGGTCTCTGTCACTCGTCCACGGGACCGGGCATAGGCGAGTTGGGATCACCCACGCCCGATTTTTAAACCTGTCCTGTACGACTTCCTGCTACTTGACTGTCGTTCCTCGCACTGTTTTAAGTACTAAGATGAATCAGTACCAATTCGCCCATGACAATTAAGCCTTGGCGTTGTTTCTTTTGGTTGTGTTGCCCTTTTTTTCCAGCTTCTGCGCAAGCTTGCTACACAAGTATATATGCGCTCGCGCAATAAAATGCATTCAGTTGCCAGTCGGCGCTCGCGTAACGTATGTCTGATCTCCTTCTGTAGCGTTTATTTGCGCTGTGTTCTTTCATAATGCTCAACTGCCCGTCCTCCATGCTCCAGACCAGACACACAGCCCGATGTCTTTATTTAAGCCTAATTACGGGTGAAACTCCATCGGAAAATCTATTGCCGCAAATAAGAATCATGAACTGATGAACTTATACTGCAGTGGGGTCGTGCGGGGACCCAGGGACCTACGTGTCCCAAATCCCTTGGTCATTAATTCCTCTCTCTCTCGCTTCTTAGTACTCGATCGCCCCTGAGCGCGTCAACTGCTGTCTCCGACAAGGGCCTGGAAACTTCGAATGGAAACTTATTCTAACTCATTCGCTTTTTTTTCCATTCTAATATGGTTTGTCCACGTACTTTTGCTTAGTTTTTTACCTTTTAATTTTTCCCAGGAGCACTCTTTCTTCTACCCTCTCCCGTTACTGGCTTACGGGGGACATCTAACCTCCTAGCGGACTTGGTCTAGCCAGGCTCGTCATAAGTCGGCCGTCATTTCTGGCCTATGACGATTTCAGATTGCATTTCTGGCAAGATGTGTCTGCTCTAAGACCAGTAGGGCTCGTACAGAGCATTTTTTTCTTCTCTGGCTTGCCGACAGATAGCACCACGGGAACTAAAAGAATATTTTGGTGACATTTAAATTAGGACTAAAAATATCGTCGCTAGGGGGTTAAAAGATGGCCATTGCAGCCCACGCGGAGATTATTAAACTCCTGCTAGCACTAGACCATCCGCGGTATGCATGCCTGTACTTCTCTCTCCATTTTCCCCCTTCATCCCTTCCCCGACGGCGCCCAGAGCGGGAGGTGCACCTCTCCCTCAGTTCTCACGGATTCAAGTGCGCAGCTCAATCGTTCCTGTATATGCGTACAGGAATACTACACTGCTCCGGATGTCTGCCCCAAACGATGACGCGCAAGTGTAAAAATAATAATTGGTTTTTGGGGAAAGGAAATGGCGCAGTATCTGTCTCATATACCGTTGGACACCTGAACCGCGCCGTAAGGGAAGGGATAAAGGAGAGAGTGAAAGAATAAAGGAAGGAAGAGGTGCCGTAGTGGAGGGCTCCGGAACAATTTCGACCACATGGGGATCTTCAACGCGCGCTAACATCGCACAGCACACGGGCGCCTTAGCGTTTTGCCTCCATAAAAACGCAGCCGCCGCGGTCGGGTTCGAACCCGGGAACTCCACGCGTAGAAATGAAAATTGCTTTTGGGGAAAGGGATTGGCGCAGTATCTGTCTCACATATATCGACGGACACCTGAACCGCGCCGTAAGGGAAGAGATAGAGGGAGTGAAGGAAGAAAGAGGTGCCTTAGTGGAGGGCTCCGGAATAATTTCTACCACCTGGGGGTCTTTAACGTGCACTGACAGCGTACAGCACATGGGCGCCTTAGCGTTTCGCCTCCACCGAAACGCAGCCGTGCTGTCGGGTTCGAACCCGCGAACCGATCCGGATCAGTAGCCGAGCGCCCTAATCACTGAGCCACCGCGTCGGGATTCTGTTTGAAAACACAGAGGCGCACAACCATGGGAAGCGTCGGAGCGATTAAGCGCAGACGCGACACCCAGACCCATTTGAATGGTTGGTTATTATGAAAGGAGTGTTTCTCGGTGGACACCTCAACCGCACCACAATTAAAGGGATAAAGGAGGGACTGAAAGAAGAGAGAAAGAGGTGCCGTAGTGGAGGGCTCCGGAGTAACTTCTTCCACCTGGGGACGCACTGACATCGCAGAGCACACGGGCGCCTTTTGCGTTTCGCCTCCATCGAAACGAGGCCACCGCGGTCGGGGTTCGAACCCGGGTACTCCGGATCAGTAGCCGAGCGACGCCCAGACCCGCCGCCAAAGAAGAGCGAGAGATCGAAAGGCGACGCTTTCCTTATTGCTGCCGTTTGCTACGGCGCGACCAGGTTTGCACAGCCGTGCTCAGTGCCAGCGCGCATACCGCCGCCATCTCTGCGCTGTCTGTTCCGCGAAAAAAATAAAGAAGTTCACAGAAAGTTATTTCCTCAGTACTTTTGCCCCGGACTAGATTCGTTGACGATAAGTTTTTCACCGCCACCGCCAGAACTTGCCTATGGGGCTTCCGTCAACGCGATGCAGATCTCAGCTTTTTCCCGTGTCCGTTCTCCGAGTAGTTTTCTTCCCGTGATTGCGTTGGCGCACGCATACATTTCTGCCACCTGCCGCGGTGGCGCGAAGGGTGCGTTCGGCTAGACCTAAAAGAAGCGTGCGTGCCACATGGCCCCTTCCACGGTGCCCGGGCGGAGAGGCCGGTCTGCCACGGCCTGCCCGTCACACAACCAGGGGAACTGGCCCGATCCACAGCTTTCAAAATACATGGCTCACCACATATTTGCCTATGACTGCTAAACAATTCATAATTGCTTTCTGGTTGCCTACGTGGACGCCAGGCCGATGTTCGCCGCTGCATCCTGGTTATCCTAAATATCGCCGCGCGGCACGAATCGGTTCTGCGTTTGACAGGTACGCCTTTCATATACATCAGTAAAGCTTTGTAGGGGGCTAGTTGGTTGTACAAACTGAAACTGGGGAGCGCTATAATTAAGACAAGGGGACAACACCACATCTCGCTCGTGTCTTGTGGTGTTCTGATGTGGTGTTGTCCCCTTGTCTTGATTATAGCGCTCCCCAGTTTCAGTACTTTCATATACAAGCTAGTTTCCAGATAGCAACGAAATTTTGCATAAGTTCTCTGTTTTGTTAGAACTGTAACATGTTCTTAATGCTACTTTTGCTAAAGTAATGCTGAAAGACCACTGCCCAGATCCACAAACTGTGATAAGCCACAACTTCAATCAGCATTTTTACAAGGAGCAAAGGGCAATAAGCTCAACCAATACATGCAATCTGCACATTCGTCTTCAAAAGGATGCCATGGCCCCAAGCTTATATAGCCAGCTATGAAGGGTAGCATGCTATGTAAGGCAGGCATCATCAGAGATATTTAATTGCGAATTTCTGCTGGTTGAGAAACATTACTACACAAACCTGTCAAAGTTTTCAGCCACAATGTTTGAAATTGTTGTCATTGTTTTGTGGTTATATGAATTTTATTGTAGAGAAGAGAAATAATTCAGCATTGGCACTGAATGTTAAAGTAATGTTTACCACACAACATTAGCATTCATTTTTAAAGAATCATAGACACCTATTTTTGGTTGCTTGTATTCTTCTTTAAATGATGTGTTAGACATCAAAATATATGGCTGACCACGTGGTATTTGCCTACGACAACTAAACAATTTATAATTGAACTTCTTGATGTTGTTTGTTGCAGTTTCATTAACCGAACGAAGGCTGCGACCAAAGGCATGAAAACTGCAACATAACCACTGCTATGTCATTCATTGTCATTCCAGCTCTTGAAGCAGGCTGGCCTGAGTGTTGTAGTGATTGTACAGTCAGTGATTGTATTGCAGTTCTCTTTGAGCGCCACATGACCTAAACACTCCCAGTGCGTCACAGCCATCACTCAGCTGACAAAGCCAAACAGCATCAAAAATAAATTCACGTATAAAATATTTAACAGTTGTAGGCGAATACCACACTCTGAACTATGTATTATGCTTAACAAATCGTTCGAAAAAAGAAAAAAAACAAGCAAAAATTAAGTGTCTACGGTCATTTACCAACATAACGTTCCAGTATAATCTAAGAACTGCAACTTATGCAACAATTTTATAACAATATTTTAATGCTTGGTGTTACTTGGCTGTGCTTTACAATACTCACTTCTTCCATCCCCTTCATGTCACTCTTATCTGCACAACCATCATGTGTTCTAGTGAACTCGGTTTCAAAAACTTCAATTCACTGCAACAAAACTACCACTACATTCATTTCTGTAGGCATATTAAGCGTCATTCCATCCCCTTTTTTACTTTGAAAACAAGGAGCACATGGATGTGCTTCACACGTTAAAAATCTACTCTTACCAAGTGTGCCCCCTCCTTCCTTACATGCTTAAATATGCAAGTGGTGTACTGAATGTTTTAACGTGATAACGTTAAGGGCCCAGTGTAGCAGAAAAGCAATTGTTTGATTGTGAGCAACAGATCCATTAAAAATCCCCACCTGAGCAACCTAGTGGGCCACCTAGGCCATGTGACCTTATGACATCATCACAACCTGCCCATCGGATTGTGAGCAAACTGACCATCATGGCAGATGGCAGTTAAATTTATAACTGGTTGCTAGAGGTTGCACAAGCCCCACCGGTGTCAGCAACTGCCATTGCAGGGCAGTGGTGCATCGCTTAACTACTGCACCACTGCACCAGGACTGGTACGAGGACTCCTATGGACCTATGAACATCAGTGTGTCCACAGAGGAGGGGAGAGGGTACCCCCCCCCCCCCCCCCCCCCCCCAAATCATCTAAGGGGGGCGCCAAGTCTACCTCACACCTTTACTCTGCTGGACCTGTCCCGTCATTGTTTAAAATGCAGTGTTATGGGCATGCAGGTTTTTTGACGATACTGGCGGCCAAGGACCCGTAATGTTGTGTTCAAAGGACTGTTTACTTGACGGGTCACTTTAAAGCAATCTTTCCAGGTCCAGCCGCCGCGGTGGCTGAGTGGTTACGGCGCTCGGCTGCCGGCCCGAAAGACGCGGGTTCGATCCCGGCCGCGGCGGTCGAATTTCGATGGAGGCGAAATTCTAGAGGCCCGTGTACTGTGCGATGTCAGTGCACGTTAAAAAACCCCAGGTGGTCGAAATTTCCGGAGGCCTTCACTACGCCGTCTCTCATAGCCTGGGTCGCTTTGGGACGTTAAACCCCCATAAACCAAACCAACCAAACCTTTCCAGGTCCTTTTTTGCAGTTAACAAAATACATGTGCGTCATATATTTTTGTGGTTTAGATAGAATAGAAATTACATTGGAGGCGCTTTTTATGATGATGCCTCAGAGGTGCAACGCCTGCTTTCCTCTTCCGATGTAAGAACTACTGCTCAGTAATACTTTACAATTCCATCACACTGAAATAAATGTTTTTTTAGCATTTCTCATCTTTGCACTGAGTTCTGGCCACAGGGGCATCAGTGGGAGGGGTCTGGGGGGGCAGTGCTGCAGTGAAACTTGGCTCCCCCTAATGCAGAACCCTGCACATGCGTATACCTATGAATGTAGAGAACGACCAGTTCCGCATTTCTGGGCATCAAGAAATTAGCACAATCCTATCATACCCTTAACGTGGAACTTAAGTGTACCCTCCAGCTTTTAAATTCAATAAAGTAGCTCCAATAAGGTACTTTGCTTTGGTTCTTGCTAGCTCGCACAGTGTACAGATCAGTGCCATTTGCATCATAATGCATGTTTCCTTTGTTCATCTTCTTGTCCTCTTTACAGAAATTTTTTTTGGGAGGGGCCAGAGGCAGTTGTATAGGGTGTAGCCTGGGGTGGGGGGGGTGGGGGGGATTGAGCGTGAGTTTGGGGGGGGGGCCTTGGGCTCCCCTTGGGTACGTCCCTACTTCTTTATGACCTGCCTTGCCAACTGGACAATACTGTGAAAGTGAAGAAATTGCGAAGTCTCAGTAAAGAGGAATCAAGCTGGACAATACTGTGGAAGTAAAGAAATTGGTAAGTCTTAGTAAAGAGGAATCAAACTAATAATTCAAATTTTCAGTTACAGTTTCTGAATGTGAAAGGCTCAAAAGGACCTACTAGTAATAGGAATGAAAGCAATAAGTACAGTATTCGACCATTGTAGCTAGCATCACTGAACCTTTGCCGTGGCTGGCTGGTCTCCACTACAGAAGCAGAGAGCAACAGCATGACATTAAGAATACAATTATTGACAAAGAAACCAGGTCACTCCCACCACAGTTTTTAAACATTTAATACATTCTTGTTATTTATGCACGAGATGCACTTCCAACAGCATTTCACTTCAATGGCGACAGCCAACTCCCCGAGTGGCTGCACTTAATATATGCTTGTCGATTCACAGTCTCAGTAAGCAACATGATTTCCACGTCAGTTCAGTTGGTCTGCATGCCTCCTTCACGAAAACCAATGAAAACCAGACAGAATTCCGCCCGTGTAGGTAAACACTTGATTTGTCATACCACTTGAAACTTTGTTGGCTCTTCACATGAAACAGTCAGCACAAGCACCTAAGACATGCGACACCCTTCTCTTTAATTCTCTCCTTTGATTTGCCTGCACACAAGCAAGCGCCTGCTCCAGGGCTAGAGAGAGAGGGCAGGGAGCGAGGAAGCTGCTGCAGCAAATGAGTGTTATGCCTGCACAAAAAGAAGTCAGCACGCATGTGGAAGGGATGGAACGGTAAAAAAATATATTAGTGCACTTTGCATGTACAAATAGAGGGCAGCATGAGGCTATGGGAGAAGGTCTAAGAGGCACAGAGAATGAGAGGAGGCAGACATAAGTAGAAAGGAAGCACTTACTTCAGGCATGGAAAGACAGGGGTGACAGGAGGCCAATGAAGCTTTCCTGCAACTACCAAGGAAGAAGTGCGGTTGAACGGTTTTGCCCACCCTCGCTAGACATAAGCATCAATGAAGCACGCAATTATTGAATCCCTCCCAACAGTCTATTCTTGCATTACATGCAGCCCTTTACTTACTCTGTACTATAATGTTCATTTGTGATACTCGGGAAATAGAAATAAGACACTCTAAAACGTAGATTGTTCAGCACACCGGGGTGCTCCCAAATGAGCCTTCCTTATAGTTCATCACCGTTCCACCTCTGGCTTTTGCACAGTAAACACAATTATACACATATTCTATTGAGTGGATAACCTGCTGCCTCACATCTCTCACCTTAAAGCTGTCAGTCAGCATTAGGCAACAAGACCAAGGTCTGCACAGAGGCAGTGCAATCATCCCAATCATGTCTTGCAGCCTGGCTAGCCCTAATGGGGCAACCCACGCTTCCTTCCCGGCAACTGTACAGAGCTCACGGGATAAGAACGCCTTCAGCAAGAGAGGGAAAGGGAGAGAGGTGTTTAGGCTGTTAAGATAGGCGCAGGGGGCTTCATTGATGCCGCTCCTTGCGTGTGGCCCCCTGCTTCTGGTTGCAGAGCAGCACCAGGTTCTGCACAGCAGTCAGGGTGGACTGCTCGTTCTGGCCGGTCACGAGGTGCCGGTCCACCACGACGTGTACTTCGTCCGGGTCGCTCGCTGCAAAATGTCACAAGCATTGCACGGTCAGGGCAAACTTGCTTGCCTCCAAAAGAAGCAAAACTGGAAAGGACTCAAAAGACTCCAAAGCTCTGAGGTCCAGCAGGCAAGCAGTTTTTGTTTGAAACGTGGCTCTCTTGCACCACACATCTATTATCTGTTATATCTAACACAAACTCAGCTCTGTGTGAACTAAGAATACAGCGACTGCTCACTGCGTTCCTAAATTCCCCCTGATATCAGGAGACTCATATGCTCTATTTACAGTCGAACGCCGAAATAACGAAACCGCCGGCAAAGGAAAGCTTTTTCGTTCTCGCGAGAATTTCGCTGTCGTGAAAATGAACAAATAAGCACACTCATTACTTTCCAGAACCAAAATTTAATGCAAAAGTCGCTTATTTTGCTCTGCTTCACATTGCTGTGCAGGAGCTTCACAACTCCGGCTTCGCAACTTGATAAGATATGCATAGCTTTGTCGTCGTCGTGGAAAATCCAGATAACATCAAAAACGTTGAGCACATCACGCGAGCTTACTTCCCTTCCTTGTGCTTGGTTTTCGCCATCCTCGTCGTTACTCTCCTCATTTCCTTTGTGCACACTATCGACAATAGCGTCGTCGCTGAATTCCTCGTGCACAATCAAGTCTGCGTCCGCACACAAAAAGTCATCCAGTTCAACAGCGTCTGGCACCATTGCATCGACACCGTGAGGCGCGTCCCATCCATCCGTTAGTGGCTGCAGATCGTCACCACTTGCAGGAACACTCGTTCCCGGTTCTGCCAAGGCGTGCTTGCTGACCAGCCACGAAACCGACGTGCCTGAAGCAGTTCTGGACAAGGGTGGCCGAAGTAGCAATCCATGCCCCAGCAAGCATCTCCAGCGCCATGAAAAGATCAATTTTCGTCGGTCACTTCATTTTGATGTTTAACAACATCTGCCGGATGAGTCTTCCCCGGTACGCAGACTTGACACTCTTAATAACTCCTTGGTCAAGAGGTTGAATAACAGATGTGCAATTCGGAGGAAAAAAAAATCAAGCGGACGCTCGTCAGGACAACGTCTTCAATGTGGTGGGCACTGCTGTTATCCAAAAAAAAAGGCAGACTGATCTGCCCTGCTTCCACATATCCACATCAAAGGCTTCCAGCCAGCTGGAAATTTTGCACGCGTCATCCAAGCTTTCTGGTTAGAACTTAGCAGTGTACGCGACCGGAAGCCTTCGGTTACCTTTAAAGCACCATGGAGTCTTGTTCGGGTCGATCATGCGGAGGGGACTCTTGTCGGATCCGTCCATGTTTGAGCACAAAAGAATTGTCACTCGCTTTTTTCTCAGCTTGCCGCCATGGCAGTTTTGTCCCTTCAGGTCGAGCGTTTTCGATGGCAACATTTCATAGAAAAAGCAGATTCATCCGCATTATAAATTTCAGCGGGCTCGTATTCGTCCATTATGCTTTCGTAACTTTCCTGCATCCAGGACGATGCTGCTTCAGCGTTGACGCTCGCAGACTCCCCCAACAACACCTTGGCGATGATGCAGTGCTGTGCTTTGAATCAGCTTAGCCATCCGGCGCTCGCCTTAAAGTTGTTGTGCCCCAGAATGTACGCGAAGTCAATCGCCTTCTGCTGCAGAAGGCTTCCAGAGAAAGGCATCTTGTTCACTCTCTTGTCGAGGAGCCACTGCAATACGGCTTTGTCGACGTCTTCGTGGACCGGCGTTGCCACCGTCCTGTTCTGCGCGCGCGCGCGCCTTTCTGAAGTACCGCCATGATGCTGTTCTTGGATTACAGAATCATAGAAAGTGAGCTGCATCCGCAATGTCTGATGTCTTTCTGTCTTTTGCAGCTTCGGCGATGACTGTAGACTTTTCTTGCAGCGTCAAAAACTTCCACTTTTTAACAGGAGGCAGCATATTTCCGGCAGGCTAAAAAAAAAAAAGAAACACAGTGGACAAAAGCAAGTCACGGGCGAATTCGGCGTGCACGAGGCGTGGTAGCGAAACGAAAAAGAAGGGTTCGTTGTTCTGCCTAGATGCTTCCCCGGTTGGCTGGCGGTGTTGTCAAGGGAAACGTCACGTGCGTGCATAGTTGCCAACAGATCGGCTAGCAAAAAGCACTTTCGGTAGACAAGAAAAAATCTCGTTGCTATCATCATTAGCGAACCGACAGAAAGTAAACAGCAATGGCCGTGCCGGTGCTTGTTCGCAGAAATGAACGGCCCAGACTTGTTGGATAAGTGTGCTGCTGCAGTTTTGCCACTTCTCTGTTCTCAACTGGCTGATGTGCTGAAAAATGTTGCAGATCACTACCTTAAAATTTCGTCAATGCGGGACTGCTTTTTAGAAACTCTTCACTGTTGAGAGGGGGCAAATGCACTGAACTCTATGGAAGTTCGCCAGGAGCGCCAGAATTTTTTGTTGCCACGAGGCTTTCGTCCTTGAGGGCTTTTGTTATTGAGGGGTTCAACTGTACCAGCCATTACCTAATGTAGGCAAACATGTGGCAGAGAAGGAAGTGAAGCACACCTGTGCTTCACAATTACAAATGGACAGAGTACAGTTAAAGAGGTTAATGATGGCCGCGTGCAAGAAACAAACATGTGGCACAGAGAAATAGTTAGGTTGTGTGGGAGATGCACTATTCTTGAATTGGCCTGAACTGAAGTCAGGAAGAATACAAGTACAAAATCATCACGACAGCTTCCGACTCTGTGTAGTCAATGCCTTCTGCAAATTCTCAAAGGTTATTCCCCTTACAATTTCTAGACATCAGCAGAATAAAAAAAGTGTTAAAAGTGCTTCATGACCCTTTTTGAATAGCGTCAATGCAAATGAAGCTACTACACAAAAATGAAACGGTGGCTAGTATGAAACAAAGCTACATGGTCTGAGCTTTAACATCAGACTTAATCCTGAGGCTCAGCAGCCACGGTGTTCAGCAGCTGAGGATGAGGTCACCATTTATTGGCTGTGGTCGCTGCATTTCGAAGAGGATAGACAGAATAATAGTCAAGTACAGAGATTTCGGCGCACGTCAAAGGACCTGTGCTTCTTTTACATTATGTCTCACGGCCTAAAGTGTTCCCCCGAGACTGAAAGATCCACAAAACAATAACCTGTAACATCACAGGAAGCTTCTTTCTGAACAACATCTGAGATTACCAAGAGTTTTCCAATAATGTGTCGTTGTTCTCTAAAAGTGCGAGAGAAAACGTGTAGCCTGTATGAATACAACAAAAATGGCAACAAAAGCATAGCAGTGCAGAAATGGTGTAACACCATCATATGTGAATGGTCCTGAAGTTGAATCTCATCATCATCATCATCAGCCTAACTATGCCCTCTGCAGGGCAAAGGTCTCTCCCACGTCTCTCCAATTAACCCTGCCCTCCGCCAGCACCAAATCCTCACAAACATCTTAATCTCATCCGCCCACCTAACTTTCTGCCGCCCCCTGCTACGCTTGCCTTCTCTTGGAATCCACTCCGTTACCCATAAGGACCAGCGGTTATCTTGCCTTCGCATTACATGCCCTGCCCAAGCCCATTTCTTCCTCTTGATTTTGACTAGGATGTCTTTAACACGCATTTGTTGCTTTTTAATTTAAACCAGGGCGTTAGTGCACTGTGCTCAGCTTTTCCACAGCATGAATGGATGGATAAGGTTCCACGCAGTCACTGAGATCAAACCATTGCCTTACTTTGTAGGAATTCAGCTTCAGAGAGGCTGAAATTCAAGAAAGGCCTTTGTGATATCACTATCAACACCAGGCAGCATGCAAATGTGGACTGGAAGTCAGGCTGTGTACAAATCGCAAACAAGAAGCCGACGTGTACAGTTGCCCTCAAGGTACTCATGCTTTGTGGTAAGGTCACCAGGAGCCAGTACAATCAGAACTACTCATGTCAAACCTTGCCTCCTCCCTCAACCCGAGGTCCCCTACCCCGAACCCCAAGGTGTTTGAAACGCGAAAAAATTCAATGAAAGCTATACTTGGGGGAAACAAACGAAAGAAAATTGTTATGTTAAGGAATTAGCACAAGTGCTGTTCTGGCATATGTTATCACAGCAACAGCCAGTGCCACGGGTAAGGCTGCAACAGCGACTATGCGCAAAAGCTACCCACCTGGTTTTCTACAAAGTAATGCTTGAAAGAAGATGAGCTCATCACAGCAGCTGTCTCAGTGAGCCCAGCAAGAAGCAAAGTTTGTGGCGAGAGCACGCCCATCCATGTGTACAGCAGTGAATCGAGGCAGTCGAGGTTGCTACTCACAGCTGTACAATGCTCCTCGATCCTTGATGACATCCTCGGGGATGACAGGAAGGTTGGCAAAGTCAGGGCTGCGGGCAAGCTCGAACACGGACACCTGCATGCAAGAGTGCACACATCGAAGTTGCAGCCAACTGCATCAGACAAGGGTACCGTAACTGAAGCATGCTATTAGCACAAATACAAGCCCCTGTTCCATTTTTTCCTTTCTCTTCCAAAATTTGACTCCCCAAACTAGGAAAGGGGGTGAGACAGTTGCGATGGAGAGGTACACACATTTTGGTGACACTTTCGGCATCGACCCTCACGATTCCTTGGCATCACTGGCACAAGCATATGTTAGTGCATTTTTTAGCAACAGCTGGACTATGTCAGAGGACCACATACAAGCAGCTAAACACTGATGTGGCAGAAATATGCAGTGCCATCAAGAAAAAGGCGGAAAGATGCAACTGTCCACACCCTTGATGTATGGCACCTGCTTTCGTGTGATGTTACAACCAATGATAACAAGGAGAGAATGTGTTGATACAATTTCATTCTTAATTTTTTTTAACCCAAAGCTTATTGACATGCAGAGTCCAAGCCAAAAACTTCAACATCATGATAGGTGCCCATATATGAGACTTTTCTCAATTTTTGCTCAGATAGTGTTATCAAATGACAGCATGCCTAGAAACATGGCGCACTAAAATTTTAAATGGCACACTATGTAGTGCAATAACATGCAAAATTAATCGCTTGAAGATACCTGCTTTCTGCAACTGCAACAGGTGTTCTTGCATTGATTGGCTCAATTTTCAGAGCACTTTTTACAGTGAGCCACACCTAGCTGTTTACAGTTAGTTTTACATAGCGTATTTACCCACGTAATATGCACACTTATTTCTTTAAATTAAGGCTTCAAAAAGGGGGTGCGCAAATTACGCAAAAATTTTCTGAATGCTTCCTAAAAAGCTCTACAAAGGTCATAACGCACAATGTATACAGTATATTGACGCCTATACACAGATCTAGCATCTTGCACCCCTGGGTGGGCAAAAAAAAAAGAAAACGTTGACTCCGAGTTCCCCTAAGGACGGCATGAGGGCACGTGCACAGCTCATAGCAATAGACGCGCAAGGATGCAATCACGAAGCCAGCAGTGGGAGGCAAAGGAGATAACGGGAGATAAAACGAAGCCCTCACGTGCGGCTCGGCTAATTAGATGCAAATCGAACGAACAGCAAATGGTTCAATAGTTTCGGATTCGGACCTGCGGGCAACTGCTTGTCCGGGAAAGCGAGCCCTCTCGCCAAATCGCCCCTTTCGCAACCGCACACGGCGACGCGGCCGCGCCAATCTTCCCAAACCGTCCCTTGGCGCGCCCGCAAACATGCTGATGGTCCGGCGCAGCAGAGAGTGCGAAATATGTGAGCTGGTACATCTCGCATGTACCGTCCGAAGCGGACGTGGCGACGCTATCTGGCCCCGCGCCATTAAGACCCATGCTGTAACGCTGCAGAAGTTTGCAGTTCGGCTTCCATCTGACTGTGTAAGCGCCAAGTTAACTAGAAGGTGCACTCTGCACTTTCGTGCCTTTTGGACATGTCAGATGGCTGCGCCACGCGCAGGCCGGCGCCAGGGAGCCTTGCCTCCCTTACCCGCACCCGCAAGGACGCTTTCCTGCACCTTCGTACGATAGCGCGGGGAAGCTACCTTAACGAGCTGAGCAATATCTATGCGGCGAAGCTCTCCTGCGGGGTACGTTTTCTTGGGAGGATGTGTTATTCCGCTTGTCAGCCAGGCTACACGCGAGGGTGCTGTTTTATCGCCTTTTATCTGCATTTGCCCCTGACTGTTAGCTTTGTGACTCTATTGTTGCGCACTTATTATTTTGAGCTGTAGAAGTGTGGTCATGCCATTCAGCGGGGAACTACAAAACAAAGTGTGCAGTGGTGGGGCAGGGTGGCGGGGTAATGTGCCTACTTATATTTGAAGTCAACCTTTTTTTTTTTTTGCCCAGCAAGAGGTGAGAGTTGGCGGTCGACTTATATTGTGGCAATATATGGTATATTTTGCACATTATTACCATTGTAGACGAGCTCTTTAGGACATGGTTGTGAAATCTCCGCATAATTCACACACCCCCTTTTGAAGCTTTAACTAAAAAAGAAAGTGCATATTACGCGAGTAAATACGGATTATGTAATGGTGACCAGTATTTTTTTTTTACTGCACTTGCATTAATTAGGTGACAACAATTGGTCAGTGTCTTAGCTATTGCATCTAATGCTCAAGTGACAATTACAAAGTTAATTTAAATTCTGCTAAAACACGTCCTGTTAAAACCCACAAAATACTTCAAATTTTCACTGACAGCCTTGCCCTACCAATCACTACCTATCTTGCATAGATTAGTTGGTGGAATGGTTGTTCCACAGCAGCACTAGCCACAGGTAAAATCCCAGAGCAGGGAAATATTTGCTTTAATGCACGACGGTTTTTACAGCTTGTGCATCATACATTCGCAATAAACCATCCCAATATTAAAACAACTGCTGTACATGTTATGGGAAATCAGTGGTTAACAATTAAAGGTTCTCAATGTATTCTTTCCAATCGCATGAGTTTTGTAGGCCTGCATAAGAAATTTCCCGACTTTTAGAGGACTATGTCTCCCATGCACAGTCTGCGTCGCCCTAGTGTAGAGCGCTTGAGCAGCGCATACTGGGCAAGAAAAACTGAAATTAGAGAGCAGTCCCTCATTTCTGGGCAAAATGTTTGTATCTACCTTGCTTGCAGGTTTATCTGACACTATTTCTGCACAACTGCTGCCTCCAGAGCCTAGCAGCTGCGACGAGCTCTGGCTTTATTTGCACGGAAATGCCCCGCCCATGCACTCTACACGAGGGTGATGCAGACTAGCATGTGACTGGATGCTCTGTTCTGAGCAATGCAAAACAACAAGGACTTTCCTTGGAGAACCCCAATGGCTTTCAGAAGACTGAAGCCGCCGTGGTGGCTCAGTGGTCATGGCGCTCGGCTGCTGATCTGAAAGACGCGGGCTTGATCCCAACTACGGCAGTCACATTTTGATGGAGGCGAAATTCTAGAGGCTCACGTACTATGTGATGTCAGCGAATGTTAAAGAACTGCAGGTGGTTGAAATTAGCCGGTGCCCTCCGTTACGGCGCCCCTCATAGCCCGAGGTGTTCTGGGACATTAAACCCCATAAGCCATGCAAAGCTGTAAGGCTCAACTGTAGATTCTTCGAGAGCCCACAAAGTCCTCCAACGAACCCAGTTTGAAAACCTTTGCTGTATTATACCAGCTCTAACAGAGACATCAAAAAGGTGCTAGAATTTGGCCCTATAAATACTTTGCATATAAAACTGCACTGATGACACTGCAACTTCTAAACACCCTGTGTGCCACGAATATTGCACTCTTAACCCTGGTCTGGTGGAAAAAGGCCTCCCTTGCATCCTCCGCGGAGACCAGCACAGGGCTTTGCAATGGTGCTGGCTCTGAGCATGGCAGGCCAACAACCAGGCAGACCTCTCCTGTTCCATTAAAGACCCTCCTCCAGCAGGTGCAGACTAGCAGCGCAAGCACATGCTGACTCTGCATGCAGCTGCTGGCTCTTATCTCAGGGCAGGGCACTAGTATTTAGGCTGCCCAATCTAAACGCTATGCCTAGGAACGCTGTAATTGCAGCACACTGTCATGCAGTATATTTCATGTTTCCCAGGCTTTCCCTTCCCCTTTTGATGAGCGAGAAAATTAAGTGCGTTCAGATATATAGGTGGAAACACCTAAATCAGACAATAAAGAAAAAAAAAACACCTAAATTAGATGTTTCTCATGACTCTCCAGAAAAAAGAAATGAAAGCTAGCTGCAACAACATATAACACAGTAGCAATGAATAGGAAACTGGTTCACATGTCACAGAAGCAATGGCAAAAATGTCGAAATGACCCCACGGTAGTCATGCAAACACACAAGGCACAATAATTATGATGGAGTTTTTAGATTGCTAGCGATGATGACAAAGCAACAGCAACTTTGGCAGTACATAATGGGCTGCAAGCAAGACTGTTGGCAATTCAAGACAGCCATAAGACGAATAGAAGCACACAGTGACAGCAGTAACAAGCAATAATGTCTCACAAGGCCATAGCTGTTGCCTCAGTGCAGCAGGAACTCTGAAAGGAGCTTGAAAAGAGCCCTTGAACAAAGCCACCAGTTCATGTTTTGTGGAAATAATTAGAAAGCAGCGACTAGTACATCGAAACAAAGAAACTATTCATAACATCACTCTTTACTTCAGTGACTGATAGTAGTGCGAAAAACTCTTCCAAGCTTTCCTTGTATACATGGTTGCAATCCAAATGTGTCTCTGAAGAATGAATCAACAGAATAAAAGACCATCTGCAGACATCCAGCATAATCACTCACGTTCAACAGTCAGACCTCCTGCAGCTAAATCTGCCGCTGGCCAAGAGCTAGAGCTTCGTTACCTGTTAAACATTTCGAGCCTCCATGTGCTTACACGAAAAGTCCAGTGGCGCAACCAAATCTCCAAATAACGTCAGCTGCTAATGTTACCACTACGTCTGGTGGTGAAAAAAATAAAACAAGATAAACACAACACAGTCAACATTACTTACGGCAGTCAGCGTGCATCGACGGAAGCTCCAAACGTCAGAGTCTTCCATTGCAGAGAAGAGACCAGCCACCCCCATACCTATGGCACAGATCGGCTCTGGGTGAAAAAAAAAAAATTAATTTGCAGCAATACAGGTGGCACAGGAACGCACTTATCTGTAACCAAAGTATTTCTAAATACCATTTACTGCATAAACTGGCCATTGATAGAAAGCAAGAGAATTTAGGACGCAAATGCGCCGTAAGTCATGTTACAACAAATTTTCAACCAGACGTTTTGAAACCATATGACAAAGTAAACTGTTCCAAGAATAAGTATTCGCAACATTTGTAAATACTCCTTACCAACAGATAGTGGCAAGTGGCCTGACCATTAGGCAAATGGCCTGACCTACAATAACCAAATTTAGTGAAGCAGTCATATCAATGGGCCAGAACTACAGTTTGCCACAAACTTAAAAAGATCAGTTTTATATGCAGCACATGGATACAGTGTTACATACCTAGCAAGGCAATTCAGGTTGGCTTTGGTTTTATGAGGTTTAACGTCCCAAAGCGACTCAGGCTATGAGGGACGCCGTAGTCAAGTGCCCCAGATAATTTCGGCCACCTGAGGTTCTTTATCGTACACTGCCATCACACAGTAAACGAGCCTCTAGCATTTCGCCTCCATCGAAATGTGACCACCGCAGCCGGGATCGAACGAGTCCTTTTGGTAAGCAGCCAAGCGCCGTAACCAGTGAGCGTCTGTGGCGGCTTTCAAAGAAGTTTAAAACACAGCAACTGCATTGTTTTGCTATTGAAGAGGCTGTGCTAAATGTCCAATCTGCTGTCTCTGCCAAAACTAATCGAGCACCCGAGCCGGCGGTGGAGCGGGCTCACAGCCGAGTGGCGGCGCTGCGGTCTCCGGTGCCGGCTGTGAGTGTAAAGTGGCTGATGTTAGCCTGCACCCTCGCTCATTACGACAGCACTCCAAAGGCGCGAAATTGTTTTCCGCGCAAGCTGCCCGCTTACTTCTTATCATCCAAGGATGGGGAGCAAGGGCGGAGGGTTACATCCCCCACTTTAAACTCGCAGCCATGGAGCAGGGCTCAGCGCCGCGAACTGCAGCACCGCCGCTCGGCCTCAAAGCCGCTCCCGCGATCATCATGGCTGCTCGGTTACTTTTGGCAACGACACTGCATTGCACTTGTCAGAATCTGAACACTTTTTTTTAACAATATGTGTGCAGAACTATACATGCTGCATGGTTCCAACGAAGCAAGGCCTCAAGCAAGAATATAAGAGGATAGCAAGTGCCCCCAACTATTTTAACAATGTAAGAACCATACCTTGGTCCCTGCCTTCCAATTTGTACAGGGTAAGGAGACTTGCTAGGGCCTTCAAATAAGTCAGCATCAATGAAAGAAACGCAACATCAGGATGGCATAAAATGTAAACTTGGGCCAACCAGAACGCAATTTTCTATGTTCTTACACTGAGATTGTGTGCATAATATTTTGACAGAAAAGGCCATGCCTAAAGCATGCCAAGTATGTGACAATCTACGTCACACTGTGCGCCTTCACAGTAGTGCACAAAAAGCATCCGCGTTTCGTGGTAGGTTATGTGCAGCTGAACATTCCAAAGCTACACTTGGGCTATAACGGACGCTAAGGGGAGGGTTATCAGCTAATTTTGACCATCTGAGGTTCCTCACCGTACACTGTCATCGCATAGCGCAGAGCCATTTCTGCACCTTGCCTCTATCAAAATGTGACTGCCACTACCAGGATTCACTCCGGTGACATAGGGTTCAACAGCCGAATGCTAAAGCCAAGAAGCCACTACTGCAAGTTGCATATACCTTTCATTCTCGCCTAATAGCACCCAGAGGCATACCGTGGACATTGCAAAATACTGCAGTCAATCCCGGATATATCCAACTGAAAGGGGATTGCTAAATATAGTTTGATGCACTGATAATTCAATATATAAACACTGCAATAGGTTGGCTAGTGTGTAAACCTAGAAGCATAAATACAGTGTGTCCACACTATCTGTGCACATCCTGCAGTGACATGCCAGCCCCCAGCATACTGAAAGCATCCCGCTTGCTGGGTGTCGTCAGGCCTAGCACAAGCAATGAACAGAACATTGGAGCCACCCATCACCTATCATTACAGATTTAATTCTGTTATTGCTACGTAAAATCGCAATAAAAATATCTTATTGAAATTAAGTTAAAACTGATTTCCACAGTGCCTTCAAATTTGAAGCAGGTCATGTGAGAGCTATCACAAGCCTTTGGTCAGCTAAGGCTTCTCTGTACGACAACTGGTGCATGGAATGCTGGCTTCCTCGTAAGACTGCGGTGTTGCTTTGAAAATAAGTACACCAGATCAAAGGATACCCGTAAGCATCCCGCATGTTTCCCTCGTCACGCAGTTTTATGTCTCCACATGGCTAGTGCTGCCAGCAGGTGCCCAAGGCTGCACTGCTGACAAGGTTCAGTGCATGAAAAGTGATTGCGGAAGGGCTGGTAGGAGAAGCACTACTTGAAAGGGTGTGGTGCAGTGTTTGATGCACAGAATGTTCTGCTGAATGGGAGGTTGAGAGATGCAGAGAGTAGTGCTATACTTCTGCTTGGGATTTCCAAGGGGATGTTTTGAGTGCTCAATATAAACAATGATTTGATATATCCAGGATCGACTGCATTTATTCGCATTATCAAACAAGAGTTCACAACACGCATATCTGCTTTCATTCAGTTCTAAACCGGGATGGCATAGACCAACAGCTCACACGTGCAGCCAAGAATGACATGGCACAACAAAAATATGCACTGCTTCTCCTGCTGTTACAGCTTGCTTCTGTCTGTACCTGTGCAAAATTAAAAAATGCAAATAAAAACACATCTTACGGTCACCCCGTGTGATTTCAGGAGGCTGAAACCCGGCTTTGAATCGTGTTAGAGTGCGAACATTCACAATAGGGGCTGGGAACTCACTCTTCTCCTGTATGAAGTGCCTGAGAATTTGACCCAGGTCCTTGTTATCGCACAGGTCATGGACTGCTCCAGGACAGTGTGGCAGGATCAGGCATGAGTACCGATTGGCTGTGCACAAAACAGAGCACCTTTCCATCAAGGAAAAAGCACTTGAGAGTACGAATTCCGTCAATCAACCTGAGCGCGATGTGACGTTTGTGAACCTCTCAAGCCCAACATGAACTAAGCAGCCTTCTGGTGTGTAAATAAGAAAAATGGCAAAAAGAAAATATGATACACTTCATTTCTCCACTCCTGTAATAAAGACCTTTTCAAGACAGGATTGCTCATACATTAAGACAACATCACACATTGGTCACCAAGATGACATCTTTCGGTCGTGGAACCGCAGCAGCTATGCATCCATGTATGCATGACTTCCCGCTGAGATTTACTGTGCTAAAAGGTGAAGAGACTGTCTCTCTCAGGGTGGACACCTGAGTCGTGCTGCAAGAGAAGAGGTGAAAAGAGGAAGAAAAACACTCTGCACTGCAGGGCAGTCATCAAACATAGCGAACTAATTCGTTATGGCTCAGACAGAAAGCAGCCACAGAAAGGAGCTATGATTAACTTTTTCGCAAGCTGACTGCCCTCCGACAGTATGAAAAAAAAAATTGGCTGTGGTTTAGCTCTGGTTAAACCTGGAGTGACGCGATAGCTACAGCTGGCCGAGTGGAACTCACTCAGTCGAATTGCAAAGCCAGTCTTTCTACGCTCCGTTTCACTGTGCGTTCTTTTTTCATCTTCGTCCCTGGACGTGGATTCACTCTCCTTCCCCCCCTCTCCACTCGGCTTCGCTGGCAGCTGCTCCGCACCATGTGACCAACCTCGTGACCAGCCACGGCGGCCACGCCCGCTAAAGGCTCAAAATGCTAGTGTAATGTAGCTATCACTACAAAAAAAGGACTGAAATCAGTAACTGCATCTAGTGGTAAAGTGAAAGGCAGCCAAACAGAGTGGAGCGGCCATAACCAAGAAATGTCAACAATGCATAATGGGCGTTATCTGCTTGCCTTATTCTGCCACAGAATAGATGCACATTCCCGTGATCTTTCCCAACACCAAGGAAAACGAAAACCTTTCCACATCAATGGTGTGATTCAATACCTTGAATGGCTTGGCCACACAAGGTATTGCCACTCAGGCAAATGGGTTTTTCCCCACAACCTTCCTACGCATGGATTAGTATCAAGGCCCAAGCAGAATCACCGCACAGCTGCCACAGGCATCCCTAGGGTGGTGCAAGCAGGGACTACTTTTCTCTAAGTGGGTGGGCGTGTTTGTTTTGTTATTTGTTTATTCCATGTTTTATTTACATACTAAACTTTATATTTCTAGTTTATATTTATTCTCATTTTGCACTCTTCAAAGCTGTATTGGTTAATGCATATAAAGCTGGAACTGAAATGGGCTGCGTTATAAAGACGTGCTAACTAGGAATGATCGACTGCACTGAAAAACCTTGCATATATTATATTTTAATTCTGCTAATCATGCTCATGATCGGGGGTTAGCACAATGACTTCTATTGGGACATGATTAGTTTTTGTCACTCAGAAGAAATCCTTTACGACTGACTAGAAAGCCAACCAGCTCAGCCCCACTGTGCTTCACATTAATAATGTCCCAGAATTGATGTCTGATCTCATTGCAATCAGTAGGAGACCAAGGGCGGGGGATGGGGGGGGGGGGGGTGCTGTTTCTTTTGCACAAATGTTAGGGGGAAACTGCCCCTTGACCCCCCCCCCCCCCTCCTTGTTCCAGAGTCCCTGGGTGCAAGGGGTGCGGATTGCAATGGGTGCAGCATAGGGAAGTGGGAGAGGAAGAACACAGCACGAAGACGAGGAAGTGGTGCATGAGGTCTCTCTCACATGCCGTGCCACTGTACTGAGTGCTACTGACCCCAGTGATGCCACTGAATCCTGTTAATGCTCCGAAGTCATTAATGTACAACACAACAACTGAAGAACCTACCGCTTTGGCACTATTATATAACCTCATGCCATAAAGCAGGCATTCACTGAATGTTGAAGAATTCTGCACTGGTTACAAAAGCAGGGCACAAAAACAGAATAAACAAGTTTCATGCTTACGGTCAACTGTGTGAAGTCCAATAGGTATTGCAAAGACTTTCATCCGAAAGTCGTTCAGCCAACGTCTGCTTTGGTCATCTTGATTGACAAACTCCAAGGGCCGCCCCTGCAAAATAGATTGAGCTGCTTTCAACAAAAACGCAAAAAAAGTTTGTGACATGGGCAGGTAAGTACTAGTGCAATGTTTTTCTTAGACCTCACACTACTACCTACCTACTCATTGCACAAAATGCGACAAGAGGACAGTAAGAGAAGCAAACAAAGCGTAAATGCATCGTAGCAAAAAGAAAAATGTTTTGTCCAGGATATCAGTCTACGTAAAAAAAAAGGAAGAAAAAAAGTCCTGCAAGGCACTGCTTCCTGCAGATAAAAGAACTAGAGTAGTTCTGAGTTAGAAGCAACAGCTGCACCGTATCAGATAACGTTGTGGACACTTGCGGATTACTCTGAACCAGGTGCAGTTCTTCAGCTTGTGCTAAAGCATCAGGACAGAAGCATCTTTGTAACTTAGTTTGCTGTCACAGTTCATCACAGATGGGTTCGTGCGGTCTAACATCCCAAAACTGTATATGAACTATGATAGACAACATTGTGGAGGGCTTCACATTAATTTCGACAACTTGGAGTTCTTCCCGCCTCTTGCAGTTGCTCAAAGAACGCAAGCAAACACATGTGACCTCAACTGCAGCTGGCTGGGCAGGTTGGAAAATTTGTTTGTAGTGGTCCTCACTCTTGTCACAATGTCATGAACAAGTGGGTGAGTTTTGTCATTCTCAGCATTTCCAGGAAGCTGCACTCAACATTTTTTTTTTTCAGGCCGCTCTAAATGCTGCGACAAATTCTAATGATAATCAGGAGAGAGATGCATCTCCAGGGAACAAGAGACTGTTTTTTGTCATTGTTGTTTTCTTTAGATGAAAGGATATGGAGGGCCTACATAAGAGGCTTTAATCCATTCAGCACACCATTCATGGCAATTTGTTATCCTAATGATAAGGGTTATGATTATGAAGAAGGATACCATGCTCCACAACGATTCATTTTTGGTTAAATGGAACACACAGGTACGAATGCTACTCTTGAAGGAATGTAATGATGAAGATCATCAAGGTATATGCACCAAATACAGATATGCATTGATTGTGCATCTAAATGACCAAAGAGGAAGCCTCTGCCAATAAATTTGTACACAAAGCAAGGTATGGTTCCTTCATAAAACAGCAATGACAGGGAAGACATTGTTGTCACTTCGCATACGATTTTATCTACCAGTAAATGCAAGGACAAAACATACACATCTAGAAAAAAAAATACAATTAACTTCAAGCTAATACTTATTTATCTGCTGACACCCACCTCAGCAGGGGTTCGAAATGCGACATTCTTTGGAATCAAAGGCCATGTTCTGCATTCGGACTGAGTCACATAAGGTTGAAGATAAAACGTGTGATTCGAAGCGCACAGCTGCACTATATCACTCAAGCGAATAAGCTCATATGATTCACATCACAGAGATTATTTAACGAAAATCATCTCCCTAAATGACAACACGGCATTTCTCATATGTGTCAAGCAGTGCTGCAACAGGCTGTTTATCAGCACCTTGCTCACAGACTCACCCCTGGCGTGGCTATTTGGACCGTGAACGTGCTGTGAAGAAGTGTGAACGTTTGTATGAACGACGGGGCAGAGTTTCCTGCGAAAACATGGTACACAAACACATACCGTCAACACGCACTGTCAAGCACTGTCAACAGCGGTGCAGATAGCACGCATCCAAACTGCAAGACGTACGCCGCCGAACATTACTGGGATGATCTGTTACTATTGCAAGCAGTGAACCCAGTAGCTGGTTCTGTTCTCTTGATACGCAGCGAAGTTGGCGTGCATCACACGCGAAATGCGCGTTCCGCAGCGCCGATCCCAGCTATGCAGGCGCGCATCAGTAGGAAGTAGGACAAGGGGATCCGAGTTCAAGCGGAGTTCATTGCAGACGCCGAAAGCCCAAAGCGGCGCCTGTACTTACACTGGTCGTACCGCCCGCGGGAAACATCGAAGCGACGCAATGTTTTCGCAACCGTTTCAGATCGCAACACTGGCTGGCCTGGGAAGCGAAGGCAAAACGTGAGAAGTCGTCTGCGCTTTTAGGCCTAGGCAGGGAAGCTCACTCCCCCTCAACGCATCGTCGTCTGCCCCCCTCAAGTAGGCCGCGTACCCCCGTCCACGTCAGGGCGAGAAAAGCGGTCGGATCGCGGCCACAGTAGTCCGCACTCACCATCCTTGGAGCCGCTCAAGACGATGAGACAGCTTAAACGTGGTGCTGTGGACATGGTGCGGGCAAAGTCATAGTATTTTGCGGGTCAACACCAACATGCGCGCCGAAAAAACCGCAAAGCGCGGCTCCCTTGGCGGCGGGTTCAATGCACTCACAGGATTGACGGCAGAGCCAACGGCGGCGGTGGCGCGAAAGTAGCCGCTGTCGAAACGAAGTAAAATACAATGCAAAAAAAAGCGCGAGAAGATGCTTCCGTTCGGATTCTGTTTTGTCCCTTGGAAGGTCTATTTTGGAGGGTCTATGTTTTTACTTTTGATATCGCACTTTTATTTGCGCAGAAGATAAAGTGCACGTGCACTTCCTGCAATGCTCGCACGAAGCACCGGCACCGGTGGCGCCAATCGTAGCATTGACGCTTCCTCTGTCGTCTCGCTACTTTGCTTCACCGGCCACGAGGTGACAGCGCATGAGCGTTAAAATTTTGCAGTTTCACTGAAAACCATTTTTTCGCATTGACTCATGCACCGGGCTAAGGCCATCGGTGCCTCCGCGTGAGCGCATGGCTGCTTCACTGGCAATGGCGGAACAAAACAACAAGCAGCTCGCAATAACGGCATTGCTGTTGGAAAGACGTCGTTTCATTCCGTTAAATGTGGTCAAAGGGCGCGCGAAATCTCGCCGGCAACGTGACACCTTCACCATCTACACCGGAAGCGCGGCGATTGGGTACATAGGCAGCCGGTAGTTTTCCACTCGTTACGAAACGGAAGGGCGAGTGGCGGCTCGTCCCAATCTAAAGAAAGCATGAAAGAAAGGTGCGGAGATGAAAGAGGAAAGGTGTCGTAGCGAGCGGTGGCGGCGAACACTTCGCCGGTGACGAGGCAAAAGGGATCGGCCACGTGACGTTCGAGACAGCGGGAGCACGCCTCTGCCCGCATGCCGGAGGGAGGAGGGAAAGCGCAGAGACAGCTAAAAAAGTTTCGCAAGCAACAGGAACCGGCAGATGTTCCGCGCTTGTCGTGCTTTTTCCGCAAGAAACGCGCGCGCCGCGCGCGGTGGCGCACGACAGAGCGAAAGTTGGAGAGAAAGCGAGCGACAGACGAGCGTAGAAAACAGGAACAAGTGGAGAGAGTTGCAAAAGGCCAAGAGTAGAGAGAAGGTTAGAGGGAGGGAGGAGGCGCCGAAAGAGAAAGAGCAAGGTGGGAGAGATTGCGAAAAAAAAACGCTGCCCCAAGGGCAACGGTGAAGAGGCCCGAAGTCGGCAACATAAAAAAGAAACGGAGAGAGGAAGAGAACGTGCGTTCCGAGTACCGTCTCCCGCTTTCACTCTTTTTCTCTACAAACCTCGCCGCTTGTAATTCATAGCGCAGCGTTTGGCGCGAAGCTTTGCGAGCGCTGATTGGACGACCGAGGTTACCGGCTCGTCGCTCATTGGAGTCTATCGACCACGTGGGGTCAGGTATATAAGCATTGTCCCGCCATTTTGAGGAGCATTCAAGTGACTGGTGTGGTGCGTGTGTCACGTCGCTTCGCCGCTTTCATTTAAGTGTGCCTCGTTTCGGGTTATTTATTTCGCAAGACCAGCCAGAATGCCCGCCACACGTTCCAGGCCTAGGTGAGTTGGTCTTCGAACCACGAGCATTACATTCGAAACCGTATCGTTGCATTTTTCGGTCGAAAATGCTGGGACCCGCTCTGGAACCGGCGGTAGCACGAGCTAAGCCTAATGCCGGGACAAAGTTCTTTGTCAGTTAAAGGCTTGTAGGTTCGTTTCTACGCTCATTATTATACTTTTTGTAGCGCGTAATTGATGTATAAGGCGTGCAGCAGCGTATGCGCAGTGTCGCGATAGCGGGGAGTGCTTTGACCCACTTCGTCAGCGGTAGAACGGTGGAGGCGAGGGGGATAATCCGCGGAGCGACTTCGCCGGTCCTGTTTGCGGCGAACGTTAACGCACTGGTCGTGACGCTCGCGTTTCTAGTACGGGTAGAGAGCAGCTGCAGCAAAACAAAAGCCAGCGGCGGCCCGTGAAGCCCCGTTCGGCTCTTGCGCTTGTGGCGCATCAGGTAACGACGGTGGCGACCACGCGCCAGTGCGCGCACACCGGTTTAGCTCGACTGCCGCAACGGCCTATTGTTTCTGCCGGTGACGTTCGTCGAGCCGCTCGCGACGCAAGTGTTGCGGCGGACAGGTTCTAGCGTGCCCTTTTCCCTCGCGACAGCTGCTGCCTTTCGCCCGAGTGATGGGGCGCCTGTATGGAAGCAGGCGGTGGAACGTCGTGCCGGCTCGCGCGCGGCTCTATGCTAAGCCTCGCCGGCCGGCAGCGCCTGCTGCTTTTTGGCGCCAAGTCCGTCACCGGGGCTCGCATTGGATTTTTTTTTCCTCCGCTCCTTTCCTGCTCCTCACCGTGCCCTGGCCTTCGCCCGCTCTTTCCCCCCTTTTTGCCGTTTCTGAAGAGCGAGTCGAGGGAGAGGAGGTTTTTGGCGCGTGCATCGTCCGCCGCGGAAGTGGCGCCGTAGTATATTTCGGAAGCCCCATATTGGCTGCCGGTCCACGTGAGCGGCCGTTATTCTCTTACCGACGTGGGCGCGCGAGAGGGTAGACTGAAACGCACCGTCATTGCCTTCACCTTTTTTTTTTTGTATCCGGCGTCGTGTGCATGTTATTTGAACGGCGGCCGTGGTTTACGTTTTGGCTGGCCGTCCCCGGCGTGACTTATGCGTCTGGCCTTGATGCCGCAGACGGTGCACACGTTGCAGGCGGCGTGCCGCGCGATCATCTCGTGTCGCGGCGCTGTCTGGACGCGCGCACGTTACGAGTGGTGGCGCTTGCGTGATTGCGAACTTCCGCTGCGCGCGAGTGGCGAGTCCGCTCGTAGCCGTTGAGTCTTTGTCGCACCGTATACGAGCGTTGTTGTTTCTTCCGCAGCACCGAGCAGGCTGAGGTGGTTGCCGAGGAGGTGAAGAAGGATGTTGAGTCCCCGGTGAAGGAGAAGGTGGCAGAGACGAAGCCGGTGCGTATTTTTAATTGCATTTTAACGCAGCGTTAGCACACCAGTTTCTACATTCTCTGGCGTTATCCTTCGTCTGTGCCTAGGTTCATTCATGCATCTTTGTTTTCAGAGTTACTTATTTAAGTGTACGCTTTTGCTTCACAAGTTCTGTTCAACTTGCCATGTCTTTCAGGAGGAGGCCAAGCCAGCAGCTGAAGAGAAGGGAGACAGCACAGAGGAAGCCAAGGAAGAGGCTGAGAAGACTGAAGAGGAGGCCCCAAAGGCAAACGGAGGTGTGTTATTTTACAGATGCACACGTAACTGTCCCTACTGTTCTACTGCCATTGGAGATAGCACTGTCCTTTGCAGAGCGACACTTGCTTGCCCCAGATCTGTGCTCCTTTTTTCACTGGCGTAGTAATGATTGTTCTTTGCTGTTCCACTGAGAGTTTATAGCATGTCTCTTGCAGGTTCTTGGTAACTGTGCAGTCACATGGGTGTGGCTGTTTTATTCATATAGTAGGCCATCATTAATTCAATGCTTTGGTTTATTCAGACTGGCACTTCAGACCCGTAAGCATGAAGTCTTAAAAGCTGATACGGCTGTTACATGTAGCACCTTCAAAACTAACTTTTGGACTCGTAGTTTGATGTTCAGAATAGTCTAGTTTTCCGATAAACAGCTTGTGCTGTTTCAGGCAGCCTTGCATTTCGTTTTTATTGCTGGTACATTGCAGGACCAGTGATGTAGAAAGACTGATATCATTATGCAAATGCTTGTTCAGAGTTGTAGGCGTAGTGAGGCTTGATTTGTGCAAGAGTGAATAAGTTTTGCCCAGAGCTACACTTGTGTCAAAGTTCCAGTTAGAATGAGCACTTTCAAGTAAAAACGTGGTCATCTTACTGTTTGTGCTAACACCTCTTTAAGCTTGTTTTCATTCTTGCTATGATCTGCTGTCATGGTGGATTTAAACATGAACAGTAAGATGTTCATTGTGCTGGCACGGTGCACAACTAGACATGACTGTATGCAGTGCGTAAAGTTCTTGGATCAGGAGGACCAAAGGAACAGTTGACACTTGAATACAAAAGTGCACCAGCATCAAACTTACCGAAGGATGTTTGGACATGTAATGAAAGCAGTAAGGGTAGTAGCATGAGCAAAACTACTTATGGGCCATGTGGAACGTCAAATCGGGACTGCAAACCCGTGCACATAAAGATTTCAGTGCATTTTGATGCGATGTGCAGATATAACCTGCTGAGGGAATAATTGCATTGAGTACATCTAGATAGGTATAAAAGAAAGCTAATTGGCTTTGTCGTGTCTGGTTGGAGAACACTTTTCCCTTTAAAGTAGTGGGGGCAAGATGTTTGTTGCATGCTGCTTCAAAGCTATGAAGTTTACAGGATGAAAGTGGATGGTGCAGTGACTATGCATGTTTTGAGTGTGCGGTCAATTCTTGCCCTGTTAGATATGTCGCTTGTAAATGTGCAAGGTGTCGTGGACATTCATTTGTCCAGCGTTCTGCGAAACATTTGCTCAGTGATGTGACATGGATGCTTTCTTTCTCCAATCAGCCGCTGAAGCTGCTGCTGAGGACAAGGAAGCTGACACAGAGAAGGCCGAGAAGCACAAACTGGAAGATGACGTTGGTGGCACACCTGAAAAGAAGGCCAAGGTTGAGGAAAGCAAGGAGGAAGAGGCCGCCAAGGAGGCGCCAACAGAGGAGGCCGCAGCATGAGCAGCCCGTTCCGCTTCCACACGCAGCCCACACTCCAGCACTCGACCTGAGGACGGAACTCCTACTATCTTCCCCCCTCCCTCTGCATTCCCCCCACCCCCTTCATACATTTACGAGGGGACAAAGTTGTCCCTGAGAACTGCCGCTGCTACCCACCTTAACTTATGTTGGGACTGATGTACAAAGGCATCTGTGCGTCTTGTATTCTACCCACATGTTTTTTTTCTCCCGTTGATTTCTTTGCAGACACCCATCTCTTGTGACCCTGTTCTTGGACCCCCCCCTTGTGCTGTTGAGACAATTTGATTGTTCAAGTTCACTTTCTTTCTGGACATACACACCACATACTGTCATTTGTTGTGATGAACTTAATATAGATTGTACAGTTTGTCGGGTTTCCAAGAATAAATTTTTTTTTTCTCATCGTCACAATTTCTGCCAATGCTTATACTTTCCTGTGTGTGAATGTGCTGTATGGATGGACAATTTCTTTTTTGCTGTATGTGCTGAATGAGAATGTCTCCATTGTTAATGGAATAAATTTTGGCACTTGCTGTGCCATTTCTTCATTGGCTATGATGCCAGTGTTTTCCAAATGCTGTGGATCTAAGCTGGTCATATTCTGTGCCTTGTTGCATGTCGCGACGCGCCATTTTTTTACTTGCACGTGAATACGTCAGCCTCTCAGCAAAAAACTTTTCGGCATTGTGGGTTGCAAAATCTTGTATTTGCAGGCAAATTTTATACCTTTGTCACAAAGGCACTTTAACCATAGTTGCGATCAGTGTTGTAGGTGTTGCCGAAAAAAGTAACTATAGATATGTTACTCTTTTATGCTTTAAAAAAAACTCGTTACCTACAAAAATAACTCGTTATAGTTACTGAAAAAAAGTACTGCACGTTACTTTGCTGTTACTTCATGGCAATTCATTTTAATTAGACCGAATTCAGAACTTACGATAATTTTATAAAGCTCACAAAACTTCTAGCCCAAACAATATTTAGCGAGAATATACTATGCACAAATGTGCAGCAGCTTAGCAATGTATAGTGGCCTAAAGTTTCCTGTAGAGTTACAAGTGATGGCTTGTAAATCTGGCACATCATGAACCCATTTTCTGAATGTGGCTTCATCAATTCTAACTTCATAAAAAAAAACGAACTCAACAAATTTACGGTAATTCTGAAAAATTTGATGCTCCAAAATGCTCGGCATGCTCCCACTCTTCAGAGAGTGGTTTGGGAAGGGGAGGTCGGTAAAGGCAAGTGTGTGACTGGGTGTTCCTGCGCCTATTTCGTGCTTAATGCATCTCTTGTCTTTTTTTTTTTTTTTAGTTGGGTGCGTGTTTTCTGGCATGCATGCGAGCCGTAACATCGGTCGTCGAGAGCACCTGTACATTTTGTTCATTTACATCATCACTTTAGGTGCTCTGCGCTTTTTTTTAATAAAAAACGAGGGGGTGAAGTGGGTCACAACTGGAACAAAAAGTAACGTGACAGGTCACGTTACCGAAAAACGTTAACGTAAGTACGTTACCTGTTACAGTTCCAAAATGGTAACGAGTACGTTACTAAGTTACCAAAAAAGGTAACGCGTTACTGCCAACGCTGGTTGAGAAACTCCCATTGTGAAAAGTTGATGCACTACAGTTAGCATGTGAAACTAGTTAATGGTAGCAATACTTCCATTTCTTTTGCTGACCTCTTCCGGCTTGTAAGAGTTCTGTATCAGACCATGGCATCACTTGCCATTGGAATGTGGTCTCTGAAAACGTCAATTTTTCTCTTAACAGTTCAGACTGAGCAGGGGAAGTTGATATAGGTTGCTTGTATGACAATAACAGTTCACATTGTGTCTGATGTATATCTGCCAAATTTTATTAATATCAGAACCTGGACAATAGATGGCATGCTGAAAAAACCCATTTGGAAAAAATTGGTTTTTGAGAAGGAAATTTCGCAGCGCATCTCTGCAGAGACCAAACTCGCCTTGTAAGTAGGAAGTGAGAGATGATGGGAAGAAAGGTGCCGTGGAGAGCTCCAGGATAATTTTGACCACCTGGGAATCTGCAATGTGCGCTGACATTGCACAGCACATGGGGCACCTTTTGCGCTTCGCCGCCATTGAAATGCGGCCGCCACGGCAGAGTTTCAACCCGGGTACTCCAGTTGATAGACGAGCGGGCCAGCATTTTTATAACAATGGGAACGCCACCTCGTCTACTGAAACAGGTATTGCCTCCAGTCTTTTGGGTGCCAAACACGTGTGAAAGGCAGCACAAAAGCTCGGATGTCTCAATGACGACCGGATTTCATGCTTTGCAGCATGAAGGTTCCCAATTGATAACTTTCGCTGTATTGCATGAATGGCAGTGAAAGCTTTCATTCAGCTGATTGGGCAACACTGTCCAGCACCTGTTGGCTACCTGGGCACGCTATATGCTAATGGTTTATGAGCCACGGGAGGAGAAACTCCATAACATGCAGGTACCTTCTGCGCTGCATTTAAGATGAAAGTGGTGACGCAACCAGGCTAATTTTAGTAAACCGTTGTGCATGCATTGACATGGATGAAGGAAAAGACTGCAACCAAAAATACTTGGTGGTTGTGTTAGTCTTTTTTTTTCTTGGTCTCGGTGTGCACAGCTGTTCACTAGCAAGTCAGACCAACTAGCCTGCCAGTAATTGGTTTTAGAGAAACGAAAGACAGGAGCTGTTTCACTTTTCAGTGGCCACCTCAAATGCACCATGGCATGGTGGAGGGCTCTGGAATATTTTCAACCACCTAGTGTTCTTGAGCATGCACTGACAAAGGGTGTCTCGACACAGCATTTCAGCATTCCTTTACCGAAGTGATGACATCTCTGCCATTTCGGAGCATTTGCCACTTGCAGAAATCTGCATTTTCTCGTTTTTAATATGTAAGCTCTTATCCGATGGGTATCAACCCTGAGCAGAATCGTCCGTTGTCTGTTCGCAGCTTGCCTAGTGTGAGCGCTCTGTACCACGGCACTGCTCGCTCACTGTCGTCTTCCACATAGTATGAATCTGCGCTCTCGCACTGATTCGAATGTAGTTCCAAACTGAGCAATGGCTGTCGCCACCCTGGTACAGGAATGCTGCATCAAGGCACCCTGCACTGATATTGCACGGTATGAGTTAGGGCCAGGTAAATGCTGTTGGAGTTGACAATATTTGGATTTCCATTGGAGTGCCATCGACTGGGAATTTTGTGACAGGTGGTATGCTGCTGGCAAATATCCGCTCTGAAGACTAGGTGCAGGCAAGTAATCACTCATTCAGGGCACTCCGAAATGCCAGAAAGACTGAACGATGCTGGAAACTGATGCAAGTTAGCTGATGTCTCTGATATTGTTAAATTTGCTCACTGAGAATGCACAAGCATTGCTAAGGCAGGAAAGTGTAATTGATCTTCACATATTAGCCTTTCCTTATGCATTCTAAACATGGCACAAAAAAAACTTGCATACCAGCAAGGCCTAGTGAGCACTACGGTGTCCCGACTTAATGTGCATTGCCTACCAAAAATCAAGAGGATTGTGTTTATTCGCGCTGCTGTTATTTCTGAATTGCACAGGACAAGTATGACTTCAAGGTAATGGACGAGAATCCTCGCCAAAGCAGTTCCTTGTGGCTGTATTGCTTAGTACAGGTTGGAGAGAGTTTGGAACTGGCATACCAGAGGAAAATACGAACTTGCATGCACAAATGTCTGCTGTGTTTTACTTTGTCTGGGTGCATACGTGTACTAATGTCAGCAAAAGTTTACAGACCGAGTCTTCTCAGGGGGGAAAAAATTATTGTAGCTGCCTTGCTATGCAGTGCATGGTATTGTTACAAGCGGAGAGAGCATGCATGTCCCCTTTTACCTGACACATATGAGGAGACTTTATTACATGAATGCGGCGTAATAACCTTTTTCCACACTATCGTGCCCCGTAAACTTTTGCTGCCGATAGCATCTGATATATTAAAAACATATACAGGAAACTTCAGGGCTGGTTTGAGGGTGCACATATAATGTTAGCACAATGAAAAAAAGCTTAGTGCCCTTGGTGTCGAATCCTGCAATGGTTTTGTTAGAAATGCCGTATACAAGACTTTTACTGTGAATTTTTCACTGAGAGAACGCACTTGTTTTATCCTGTAGCTGGAAACCATACCTGTGAGTATGATGGTGTTTGCAAAATCGGCAAAACTGAGGAACCAAGAGCCACTATGGCCTGAACTGCTGGAAAGTAATTGGAGAGTTTTAGTGCAGCCTAGCATACACTTGCGTTTCCACACACAAAGACACTGCGGCACAGTGATGCATGTCTTGTTAACAGTTTTACTGGCCTTTTCAACCAAGAAATGCAGAACACTGGTGCCATTTAGTAATGATAAGTTAAAGCAATCAATCGGCAATGTGTAAGAAGTGTTGCTTTTTCTTGAAAGACTAACTGAAGACGGCGTGAAATATAGTAAAATAGGACAAATGCTTTTGAAAAAAAAAAACGTAATTCACCTGACAACATACAGTTCATATTTCACTGAGACGTGGTTACATGGTGGGATATACTGATAATGTCAACGTTTCACCAAAGGATCGTTCCAGCTTGTTTGGTGCAATTTTAAATGCTGCATTAAAAATGTAAATCTTTGCTTCATTGCTATTACAGAGCTCTATACTGTCAATATGAGACAGGATCTTTCCATTTTTGCCATAATCTGAACACACAGTTATTGGCCCGTTTCCTGTGAAAACTTATCCCGGGAAAAAGTTTTCCTGTGAAAAATTTAAAAGCTTTTAATGGTAAAACCATTTCGGCAGAAATTTCTGCACATAGGACCACTTCCTCCCTGAGTTGCCCACAACTCTGTCCATGGGCCAATTTACTTGGTTTGCTATTGGGCCATGCTCTTAAGCCACATATGAGCAAGTAAAACAGATCCTTTAATCTTTGTTAGTTTTGCAGAGCTGACAATGAAAAATGAGCCGCACAGCACTGCCGAGGGAAAAACTTGAGGTCCAGTACATTTCTGACAAAGGCTGCACCAGGTGTGTGGAAATCGGACTTTTTCACAGGTTCAACAAGTCTGCACGGGTTCTGTTGGCAGTAGGAGAAATTTAAGCTGCAAATACAGTTTTGCATTTCTGGTGAAGAAACAATGTGCCTGTACAGAAATGCACTTTTGTAAGACAACAAAATGACAATGCTTCACGTGTTTCCCACTCGTATTTACTGTCCACCATTAGAGTAAGCCACAGCAGCAATTTGGGTGCAAAAAAATGAAGGCTGATGGTTCCTATACTGGCACTAGTACCAGATGTACACTAAGCTGATGCTAATGGCTGCTGAGTGAGATCACACAAGCAAATTTTTATCCTAGTTCATCCCTTCCCTTGCTAAGTGCTCACGCCAGCATGTCCAACATGTCACCAAGCTTAGGCACGAAGAAGTCTGGCAGTTCATTGTGCTTCCCTTCAGACACCAGTTTGCGCACATCATCAAGCCCGTGAATGCCCGAGCCCACGAGCAGCGTCTTCATTCCAGCTCGGCAACCCATCAGGATGTCGGTGTTAAGCCTGCAGCAGCCAAATAGTAATCAGACTTCACTGATGTGCCAGCCAGCCAAAGCAACTATAGCTTGACGGAAAGAAGCCGCAAATCTTTATCAAAGCAGGCTGTGCAGCCAATACGGTGGACTTATTTTCATGATGACATGAGCAGCTGCCTTGCACCTGCTAGTACGTCACTGCAGGTACCTTACTGCAGCATCATAACAATATGTTGATATCATTGGTTGGAGAGTCTCCTTGATAGGCATACGTCGCTTTGTTCTTTAGCTGTGTCTGACTATAGTCCTGAAAGAGCACAGCAGTAAATTGTGCGAATTCAGCCGCAAAGCGATGCCAATGGGTTCGACCTATTGTCATGATGTTGCAGCCATCCGCAATGTCATGACAAGACCATGTGTGTGCAGAGTTGACTGCAAAATAATACAATGCATGAGATCATAACTACATCTCACTGCTTTCTAAAACTCCAAGTAATTCGGCATTATATATAGTGGGATGCAACTCAAGAATAGCGTGGCAAATACCCTTCAAAGGAGGCCCTCCAACCACCAATGGCGCAGATGTGTTGCCATGATAAAGGCCGCTCGTTTTTTGCGATCAATCGCGGATTCAAGCACTTTTTATGGAATTTTGTGTTGGCAGCCAAATGCTCATTTCCTGATACAAGTGTTGTTGCAGACACCGGTAGGAATGGCAGAACCATGGGAAAATGATTAATCTACCTTATTTGCACAAGTATACCACGAAGGAGAGTTTGATACCTTAGGATAATTTTAAAAGAAATATTATTAACATTATAACGATCACAATCAACTCTGCTGACATGGAGCGGTCATTCTTTCGTTATGGAGATCTTGTATCAAACAAGTGCCATTCTTTAAGTGAAGATAATATGAAATGTTACTTGATGCTGAGTTGCCACAGCTACCTTCAATTTTAGAAGATTAACTTCTGCAGCATGCACGGCATGTGTTCAGAAAATAAACTTCCATGTTTCTTTCATGTGTCTTATGCTTCCCATAGAATTTCGTGGATTCTTAATTCTGCATCCGCGGAATTTATTATGGACACCAAGGTGGTCCATAAGGTCAAAGTCGAGATAGTTGGTGTAATAATCGCTGCTGTAGCTGACGTCATATAAAAGAGGAGGAGCTCATATAAAAGAAGTTGAGGGGTATGGAAGCACGTGTGTGTGCGCTCACTGCCAGATGCCGGGGGCGATGGAGGAAGATGAACATCCTGCCGTAGCCGCGCGCCAAGAAGCAATGGTTGCGAAGTTTATGTCGTTTCAAAGAAAGCAAGATGTTTAACAAATAAAAAAAAATGCCTACTACTGTGTGTGTGTTAGCATGGCTATCTATGGAAACCGCACATTGCTCGACCACAAACGTAGCCAGGGAGATGCAGCTTTTCGCTTTCGACCAGGGTTAACCAGAGCTAAACCACCAGCAATTTTTTATTTGCTTCTCCTCACAGTTTAGACTGGGCCTATATTCATTCTGTTCTAAACTAATTCAACAAACATTTCAGAAATAGTACTGTGCTGAGGTCAACAGAATCAGCACCAAACACACTTTGAGAGAAAGTATGAAACCTTTGATGCATTGCACGATATACACAAATGTGCAATTCAGAATATACATTTATGCGCAGCTTTTCAATGTTTGACCAAATATGTAGCAGTTAATATTAGGATCAGACTTTAAATGTCGAAAGGGTAAAATGTTGGGCCAGTTGGCGACACATTCTTTAAAATTTTAAGCGTGGAAACACCGGGCAGACACTGAGGCACACAACACGAGCGCTAGCTTACAAAGTAGGATCTTGGAAGCGGCTGACATCAAGCAGCGAGGTCCAGATATGTGCATCAGTACAACATTGGTTCACGTGTTTAAGAAAGAGTTGATGTTTATTCAGTCAAATTAGCTGATAATTAAAGGAACTGGAGCACTCCTTTTAAGCTTAGTTCACTATGCTTTGCACTCTCGTGTACTGTTTCTTTACCGTTTATGATACTTGTGCTGCTTTTTAGAAGAAGTTCGTGTCAAGTCCCATGTGATTGCCATCCTTTGATAAACAACCAACAGTTGTTTCAAAATTAGACTCTTACATGGTTTGAATGGGAGAGGAACACATGCACATTTTCTTGACTGGGTGGAAGATCAAATCAATGTTCAGTTGCAGGTTAGAGCGTCTGTCTTGTGTTTCCGCACTGAAACTTTTTAAAAATTGAAATCTCGGCAGTTTCAAAATCCCTAGGCAGCACAGTTGAATGCAGAAAAGAAGTAAAAGACATGATTCAGCACAGTTTCTGCGATGGCTTTCTGGCATGCCGATATCAATGCTCAAATTTTGCACTGCCAATGGTGGTGATGTGGGCCACTTGTTTAGGTACTATTGTGCGGTGCATCTGAGCACTGTTATGTCTGCATGTGCAGCATGAAAACTAGTGGTTTAGGCACACAAGGTTGCATTCACGTGCTCAAGCAGTGCAAATAAAAGCTGGTCACGATTTGTTTTCATGAGTGCTGAACTCCACTTTTTTTCTTGTAGAAATACAGCAAGCATAGTGGTCCTTGCTCAAAAAGAACTTGATAGATGGATTAAGTTTTATAAAACAAAAGCAGTACTGAAGTGTTTTGATCAGTTATTTGACTGTTACATGCCAAACCAACGCTGTGCTCTGAGACAATGCGGTATGGGGACCTTTAATGCATAATGAAATCTTGAGTACATGGGCATTTTTCCAGCTTGCTTCTTAGTGCAAACATCATAGCTGGCATCTAACTCGCAAACTCATGTTCAGCAAGGCATATACCATAGTGAACAGGCCAATTATTTCTCAATCAGCGTTTTAATGCGAATGCATTACTAGTCCCATTAAGGGAAAAGTCGATCAGTGGAGTGTGTGTGCTCGCAGATGGTAAAGAAAAAATTCTAGCAATGGTAAGAACAACAGGGTGACGTCATCAAGCGGCTGTTTGACGCACTCAGCAAGCCGAGCACCGCCAATTCAGACAATCCTATACATGCCATTTGTCTGTACATACTCGCCGCTGGCTAACTTCCATGCGGTGCCAGTTTTCCTGGTGGTCATACCAAAACTGTGACGCAGCCATTTGGCATACATCGTTCCAGGTGGTGTCATAAGATTGTTGGTTCTATGTAGCTTACATGTGCTAGTCAAGCTGGAGGCTAGCATTCGAACTGACGACATATGCACCTTATGCATGCAATCCCAGACTTTCGCATCAAAATTGTGATGCAACCATTTATCGTATAGCGTTCTGGGTGGTGTGTATGTGGGCGGGTGTCAATGCACCCAGGGACAGTTATGCTTTCGCATTCCCACTCGTAAGTAATCTTAAGTGTTTTTGCTGATTTTTTTTTTAAACTCTCATTGTGGCATAGGCTTCCCTAGTGACATGAGTTTACTGACCTAAAAATTGATATTGAGGATATACTCTTCGTACGGCACTCTTTGCACATAGTGCAAAACATCATGCATTGTGGTAGAGCTCCCTTCACTTGCTTTAGCGATGTTTTACTACCTTTAACATCTTACTCGTAAGCTTCCTCTTTCTGCAAGTTCATATGCTTGTTTCAATTTTGAGCCAGCATACTACACTTTCACTACAGACAAGATCTAACAATTTTTTTGCAGTCAAGCTCCCATGCACTGTACCTGTGTGCTTCCTAGAATGCATGGCACAACTCCTGCCTGGTTTTAACTCTGCGGTGGTGCTCCACATTTTACACCAGAAAAAAATAATGAAACACTGCAACATTGCAAGCAATGTTGAAAAAACTAGCTCTGCTCATGGCAAAATACTGTGAAAGTTACTTTCAAAATATGCCCGACATGCATAACCTGAAAGTAAAACGTCATAAATCATTCTCAGCTGAACCAGTATATATCAGATGGAGGCTACATGCCTATAAGGGAAGAAAAATCAGTTGTTTGTTAACGCGATAGCAGAAGATCTGGCATTGTTGGCGTCGTCAGCGTTGTGAACAAAAAATCCCCGGAGAAGCAACCTAGGTGGGCTACCAGGACCATGACTTTGTGGAGTCCTCACAACCTGCCCATCGGATTGTGAGCAAACTGACCACCACGACAGGTGGTAGTTAAATTAACGACTGGTCGTAAGAGGTTGCTTTGGAAGAGCAACCTAGGTTGCATAAGCCCCACCGGTGGCATCACCCGCCATAGGTGCATCACTTAACTGCTGCATCACTGCGCCAGGAGTGGTATGAGGGCTCCCAGGAATCCATGATCGTAAAGTTGAGAATGATCAAATCCATATATATGGACATTAACCCATTAATGCTATCGCGTCACACCATTAAGGCAGAGCTTAAGTGTCCCCTCCAATTTTTGGTTCTCATCGCTTGTATGCTTTTTCTACCAAGGTAAATAAGCAACTACTTTTTCTGAACAGAAACAGTACCTGTCTCCAACCATGAGAGTATTTGCAGGCTTCAAGTCTGGACAGCCGTACTTGATGCAGTCAACCATGTACTGTTCCGGTTTCCCGACAACCGTGGGTTTACGCATAGCAGCAGTTGTGACTGCAGCGAGCATACTGCCTGAACCTGTAAAGCATAGAAATTAAGGTGTGTTAATTTTACTCCCAAGCTGAGAATTACTGCTAAGTCTCGTGTATAGAAAATGAAAAATGCCCTACCACATGCAGTAAGTAAACATTCCATTCTACAAAACTTATTTCAGTTAAAGGGGCCTCAAATCCAAACTTCATGTGGTCACATCTGTCATTAGCTGATAGTTCAAAGAAGCCCGGGTTAGTTCAGCGAACCTCCTTCACATTCCTCACTGCAGCATACAAAATGCAAAACAATGGCAAACGTGCCTTAGCAGATGGCAGCATCAATGTAGCAAGCTAAGGGAAGCTGACAAAAATACATGTTAAAACCTTGCAGGACAGCGGAACCCATGCTGTCCCATTTGCTTCAAGTGATGGCAAATGGACAACGGTGCACCCATGTCCCAAATTTTTGCCCCAAACTATTAAGCAAATCACTCACAGCGTCTTTGTATCTTTCGCTAATAACCCTTCATAGTGTTCTTTGTCTTTTTACATGTGCGGGTGTTCAGTTTGACGTGGCTTGTTTTGGTAGGATAAATAAAATTTGAAAACTTGTTGAACTTTTGAGTGTTTTCCTTCAGTCAACTGCCTCATAATACTTATTGAAGCGATTTTCTACTCTAATGAATGTTTTCTTACATGTTGATAAGACTGAGGTACGGATATGTTCCACGTTTGAGGCCTTTAACGAAGTCATTGGTACAAATGTGTACCTCTTTTTCTAAAATACCAGTGGTTGAAAAGGCTTGAAGGTGATGTCATTCAATTTCTAAAGTCATTCCGAGAGCACTTTTACGATTGGTATGCATGAGAGACATGCATACAGCTTACGCCTTATAAAGGGTTTAGCAACCAAGGCAGCAGTATACCTATCGTCTTGTTTTGTTTCATAATGAACTATAGCCTCCCTATATGTGCAAATTGTCAAACTTAAGGGTAACTCTGCAGCCATGTAAAGAACTGAGTAGGCACACCAGGGCTCATGTACTTTGGTCACCGAAAGTGACTTCTGAAATTTAGAACTGCATTTGTGCCTCACTGCCAACAATACTCGTTTCTTTCTTGTGCATGATGCAATTCACCTCCTAGATAACACTCAGAACTGCAAATTTATTTATTTCTTTCAGAATACTGTCAATCCCTTCTTAGGATTTTTACAGGAGAGGGCAAAACATACAAATATAGTTTCAGTGCTAATATTTTTTTTTTAGTCAAAAATAGAGGCAAAACATGCAATACACATGACAATAATAAATAAAGCAGTCGAGTCATAAAACTGATGATAGCACTGGAATACAATAAATACACTGAGAGGAACACTGTATTACAAGATTATGAACAAGGTTATGGTGAGAGGAATGCAAGCACAGAGCTCTCAGCAAGGGTAATAAATTTGTCTATGGTGCGTTGGTCTGTGACTGATGGATGCAAACGATTCCAATCTCGGACAACTTGTGGTAAAAAAGAATATCGGAAAGTATTACTGCGACAGAAATATTCTTAAAGGGTGAGTGCATGCTTGTGACGTGTTCCTCTAGTTGTGTTTATACGAACAAAGTCTGTGGGAGACATTTTTAATGCATTATTAAGCAGTAAATACAAAAACTTTAGACGGTGTAATTTGGCACGGCTGGACAGCATGTGAAGCCCAGCCTTGCGTAAAAGATCTGTGGCTGAATGCATGCATCCATAGCAGTTGAAGATAAAGCGCACGGCTTTCCTTTGGACCATTTCGAGTGTTTTAATGTTGTTTTTAGTGTGGGGGAACCAAGCTATGTTAGCGTATTCAAAGACTGGACGGATAAAAGTGGCGTAAGCAAGAAGTTTTGTATCAGATGTAGAATGACGAAGGGCCCTTTTAAGGAAAATTAACTTGTTCATTGCTTTGCTAGCTATGCTTTGAACATGCGTAGTCCAGTTTAAGTCACAAGTGATGACTACACCCAAGTATCGATATTCAGTCACACTACGGATATTCCAAGTTATTCCAAGAGTATACATAGTCTAATTTACACTTTTTCTTTGTAATAGACATAGAGACTGTTTTTTCGAAATTGATTACCATCTGCCATTTATTACACCACTCTGCAATTTTTCCTAGAGCATTGTTAATGCTAGAGCAATGTTAAATAGCAGCGAGAACTCTGTCATGGCACTTCAGTGTGGGAAGTGAATTTATTAGCTGTAATTATGGCTGGCTGTGTCATCGATCATGATGTCCTCTTCCTATCTGCTGGCTCCAAGTCATTTGACATCAGCAATGCATGTCAAGAATAATGAAACATGGGTGCACATGAGGTTCCTTAGGTAGAGCTATGCTACCATTTTAAATACATCACTGGGTCAAGAGGTATTAGTTGCCTGCATAATGTGCCTACATATTGTGTCACTGTCCGTTTACATAATTGACAGAAATGTGCATGCTGCCTGTTCAATGAAGCGTCCACAATGATAGACAATAGGTCAAGGTAGAAGACCTGAACATACAAAATTAACAGTACCTTTTTTTTCAATTTTAATCAAAGAGAATAACAGCTTATAAATGAATATGGCATCAAACATTAAACCAAGCACGTTGCCTTTTTGTTTTCATCAGAAGTGGTCCTTCAAGCATTAAGTAAGGGGCTACACATTCATGTGTAACGATATTGCATTTGAGACTAAAGTTGGGGCCGGTTGGCGCCAATCGTTAAGGTTCAAACAGCATAAAGTAAACAAGGACTGTGGTGCTGCTCGCATGTTGCTGTTTGAATCTGAATATTTCCTTCATAACCCACAGATGTACACAGTATCGGCATCTGCAAAGTCCAGACAGGAGAAGGGCTGTGGCCCATAAATCCAATGTCAGCACTCTGGACGTTAGTCGCACACTTTATGCATTGTACATACCTGCAAGCTACGAAGACTGCTTTTCCAAAACAACTGAAGGCAAAAGTAAAGTTTAGCTATACTGGTTCTAAATGTAGCCGTCCTTTCGTTTTCTTTCTCTGTTTTTGTCTTTGTTTCAGCAGCACACCCATATTCCCCTCTCTACATAGTTGCATAAAATGCTCAAACGCCGCATTCCCCACATATTTAAGGACGCATTTCACTGAAATGAATTTCAGAATGAAACTCAAAATGTGTGTGTATTGCTGAGTTCAGTGAAGCCGCGGCAAGGAAGCAGTTCCGAGTGGCAGTGCCCAACTAGCAATTGTACGAAGAAAAAACTGCATGCTATACTATTTTTTCACATTCTTTTGTGACATCAAACACACTAGATATCTGTTGCTAGACCCCCCACCGCTCATGAAATCAAAGTAACAAGACAGACTAGCATTTTCATTTCTCCAGTTGTGGTTTCCCAATCCCCGAACACATCTTAAGAACACCAGACATTTCTGGTACAGCAGGCGTGTGCTGCAGAATGCTAGACAGCAGCTGAGAACGTGGTGAGAACCTTTTGCTAATGACTTGCAGCTCTTGCATTCTACACATAAAAAGGATAATTGGATGCAAAGTTTGTGGATGAGCACTACACTCAGCAAATGTGGTCCCCGCCGCGAAGAGCTCCGGCAGGTGCGCGCTCTATCGCCTTTAGCGCGTTGAGGAAAGCACGAAAAGTGCTTCCTCCCCTATTGTGCCTATGTTTTGTGTATTATATACTAGCAAAATAATAGCTCTCTCACACCTTATTGATGACATGTGCTGTACTGACCAGGTACGACGATCTCAGTATTGGAGCATGGATATGTCTCATCCGTGTTCGTTGCGAGGAAAAGGCAGTTGCTGTCCTTTAAGTATGTTGCGGCCTTCAGGCACTTGTAGAAGCTAATGTGCTCATCGAAGCCACACACGACGGCTTTCACCTGCAGAAAGAGTGACAGCTTAGTTCGGTAAACACTAAAAGCATCTATTACTGTTCACCTATACATGTTCTGGACAATACAAAGAGTTGGTACTTGCTTGCAAAGTTGGCTCTAAAGACAAAGCACAAGGTTATAAAACTGCTGGCAAGGACATCAAGTTGGGCATTAAACTTAGCAACGAAGTGCTACATAAAAGCATAAGCAGAAAAACCAGCATTTTGTCTTAATGGGGTACAAAGGTTTATTCATGACACGGAAATCATGAAATAGCTGGCTTTCCTTGTGTGCTAAGCATGCAGTCTGGAATCAAGCATGCCCACAAAACTTGCACATCTCAATTTTACGCTTTGAGTTCAGGCGTGCAGAAATTAGGTCTCTCTTTTCACTTCCGTGGTCTGAAAGATTTACGTGGGCATCTGTACCATTGTAGGAAAAAGTTACCAGGATATGTTAACAGAGATCAGTGCATATAGGAGCTATGTTCACAGGGACTGCCCTCATTGTACAACTGCATCAGAAAGCAAGCATGTTCAATTTCTATCTCCACACTGAGTAGTTGCGAGGAAGCGTATTCACGTTGATTTGCTCGTCAACTTAAAATATGAGAAATAACACACAACTGAATCCTCGCACTCATGCAAAAAGCACAAGAATGACCTGCGGTGCTAGCACACACAGCTGCAAATGAATAAGGGTGGTAGCACCCCAGTCTCAGAGTCGACGTTTCAACAAGACACCTGGTTCACACTAGAGCTAACATTCTGGCAACAGGTCTTGTTTTTGTAGAGGCTGGAAAGATAGAGACCTAGAAAAACAAAAGGCAAACATATAAGTGGCAGTCACAAAGCCAAGCCAAATCCCACGACAAGGACGCGTCCCCTTGTTGAAGCGTTGGCAGTGGACCAAGGCACTGCCACCTATGCCGGCTTTCATGCATTCTTGGTCTCCATCTTCTGGCTCTCTTATATTCGGCGTGCCTGTGCAGTTCTATAACGTGGTGTAACAGCGTAAAAAAAACGTGATGTGCTAACATACGCCAGTCTCTAGTTTAACATCTTCAAGGCACCACTTCAGCCAGTCGGGACCAGTTGTGTCCGGCTGCAAACAAATAAATATAATTAAAATTATCTCACATCACACTTAATTACGTCACACTAAGTTTAAAGAATAACCAGGGCTCTAAATATACATCTCGCCACTTTCACGACTTTTCGAAGCTTGAATTAAGGAACCATTTACCAAGCTTTGGCGAGACATGTATGTCATGATCTCAATGTGAACAGGATCAGATTTACAGCTCAAGTTATGTAATTACGTTTAGTAAATACGAGGCGTAGGATATGGTACTATAAAATTATCATTTGTATAATTGAAGTTGTACATACGCCAATAGGTAATGTCGTAAATCCTGCCTCATTGAGTTCCTGCTGAAGGCCAGTGGTGCCAACGAGGTAAATTTTTCCAGAGAAATTTCTCTGCTTCAGGTACAACACGACGCAGTACGGGGCCGTGAATATTTCGTCCTGTTAGGAGAACCGACGAATCTTGTTAGGTTATGCATGCGTATACACAGCCTGTCATTCAAAAGTCACGATGCAGAACAGTAGACGCCTTACGATATTAGCTTCGAACTTCAGCTGATGCAATTTGCTGAGGTAGCCATGCCGCGACTTGGAGCTGTTGTTCGTCACGAAGCGTACTTTTTTACCCTGAAACACGAAAACTGTCAAGGCGCGCGGCTGCCGCAAGAAATTGTCGAACACGTACAACAATTCACGCCCAAATATTCACCATTTTTCGCAGTAAAGACAACGCTTCCGATGAGCCAGGGATAGGATTATTTGCGCGCCACAAGACGCCTGCAAAGAGAAGGCAAAAAGCGTTTCCAAATGAATGAAACCATTTCGAAATTGCTGCCGGAAAAGGACGAGCACCGAAACCTCAAGGGCACAGGTGACAGTTCGCCTGTAAGCTCGAGGAATCGCACTGCTCTCCCTTGTACACGTTGCCGAAAGATATATAAGCTACTCACCATCACAATCCACTAGTACATACGTGATAGAATTGATCAAATCATTCTTCACAATCTCTCTCGTAAGCAGACGACAACGACCCAAATCGGCCATTTTTCGTCGTGACGCAAGCACGCGTCATTATATGACGTCTATACTTGGCACGATGACGATTCCGTTTGCTCTGGCTGGCTCTGGTGCGGCAGCAGCGTCGGCAGTTTCAGTGCGACACAAAATAATGGCAAAAGCGCCCATGTGCTGTGTTCCTCTCTTCCTTATTTCAATCTCTCCTGCATTTTTCCCATCGCGGTGCGGTAGAGGTGTCCACTGTGTGTAGACAGTTACTGCATTTTATATGTTAAATATTCCAAATTTGCCTTTCACACGGCGTCCAAGGCATCCGTCTTCAAGCTTAGACGCTGGCATAATTTATTCGGCGCTAGAGAAACAAAAAATTCTGCAGTCATAGTCACCAACTCTTGCAGAAATGATCAGGAAGGAGGAGGAGGCTGCTGACGTCACGTTCGCTGCTGCTCTTCGTCGCTGCACATGGTCACATGGTCGAGTATGACCGGCATGACTCGGGAGTGATCGACTGAAACGTTGAGTCACGGCACAGTCATGCCGTGCATGTTGGGGCTTGCCCAGCTCGGGCGGTTTTGGCTCGTTTCAGTCGATCACTCCCGAGTCATGCCGGTCATGCTTGCAACCATGCGCATGCAGCGACGGAGAGCAGTAGCGAACGTGACGGCAGCAGCCTCCTCATGCCTAAAAAAACAAAAACTTCGATAGGCTAGGTGTGCTAGACCCCGCCGCGGTGGCCCAGTGGTGAGGGCGCTCGGCTACTGATCCGGAGTTCTCGGGTTCGAACCCGACCGCGGCGGCAGCGTTTCGACGGAGGCAAAACGCGAAGGCGCCCGTGAGCTGTGCGATGTCGGTGCACGTTAAAGATCCCCAGGTGGTCGAAATTATTCTGCAGCACTCCACTACGGCACCCCTTTTTTCTTCCACTCCGTCCTTTATACCTTCCCTTACGGCGCGGTTCAGGTGTCCGCCGATATCTGAGACAGATGCTGCGCCATTTCCTTTCTCCAAAAACCAATTTTCTAGGTGGGCTCAGAGTGCAGACCTCATCGTGTGCGGATTGCGATACGCCTCGCTGAAGCCGCGCTACGGCTTCAACTCTCATAGGTGCTAAAATGTAATTACGGGAGCGCTTAAATTCGACAAGGTCAAGGACGCGCGGCAGACAGCGCTCGTCATTTATTAATACTGCAGAGTCGCTTTCATTCAAAGCAGGCGTGAGCACGAAATATCACAATGAAATACCACAAAAAATACAAAAACACTTGCATACACAGACACATGATACGATCGTGTGCATTTTACAAAGTTCACGCACTGAAGGCTCTCAAGTTAAGTTTCCACATTCGGGCTATCCACTACGCGCTTCGGCAGTTTGTTCCAGTTGGCAACTGTGTTCGCAAAAAAATGAGTATTTAAATGTATTACTATGAGCTCGATATTCTTGCATCATTTTTTCATTGTTATGACGTGTACTTGTGCGGGAAACATGGGTAATGTACTGATGGCTATTGGTATTAAATTATATATTAAATACAACTACTTCAGTCTGGCCTCTGTGCATCTTGCCTGGAGTGATTCTAAGCCAAGAAAGTTTATCATTTTTTTTACGGTCGGTTTTTCTGTAGCTATTGCAAATCGGGCTGCGATCTTTTGTGCTCTTTCTAGTTTAGCTATGTTTTTTGCTGCGTAGGGATCCCATAAACAAGAAGCGTACTAGAGGCGAGGCCGCACCAAAGCCTTTACGCCGCCAACTTCACCTTCTTTGGGTAGCATGCATGGAAAATAACAGAGGGACTTAAGGCACTCGTGCAGATAGTGTCAGTATGAGTATCCCAGTTCAAAGGGTCAGTGATTTGAACTCCGACGTATTTTACAACTGAGGATTCTCAGAGTCTCTCTCCACCTATAATGTATGGGTGTTGCAGAACCGTTTTCTTTTAACATATCCGGAGTACCAAGCACTTCTGAGGGTGAAGAAACATGCCCCATGACTTGAAGGGCATGACATGTATGTCGTGCCCTTGTTGTAGAATTCTAGCGCTAACGTAATGAATTCAAGCGTGTAGTTTTGCGGATGAGAGTGCAAAGGTAGTGGGCTGCCCAGCTTGCACTAGACACTTGCCTGCCACCGCGTAAGCAGGGCACCAGTCCAGAGTGCCTCGAAGCCACTCCATAGCGTGTCTGGCAATGCGACGAGCATGAGCGTCATGGAGAGGCTTACCTCAAAGCTGTAGTGAGGCGCCCTATGATTCCCTGCTATAAGCCTCATGATGAGTCAACAAGTGCCTTTCATCACAAACTTAGTGCAACTGTGCAAGCCCCAGGTAGCACTGAAATGTTCCAGCAATGTTACTTTTTCGGTCACTGTTTTTTCATAGTGTTTCTAAAACGTTACAATAAACATTGGAATTTTTTCTTAAGCAACATATGCACAGCTTTCTCAGAAAAAATGGTAATCCTGCTAGACTAGGCCCACCCAGTTTTAGTCAACACTTGGCAAGAGGCAACAACAGCGGCACACAACACAGTTAAGTCAAACTATTACATGCAATTTAAGCACAATGGCCTCAAGCTTATATAGCTGGCGTGAGAGTTTATAATGAAACTTCGGGGCTGTGCACGAAACCTATGGCAGGCATCATTTCAGGTAGTCAACTGCAAGATTCTGATACTTGAAAAACATTACTGTACAAACAGGGGAAACATTTCCTCAGCAGTCAAACTGCATGCTGGCCCTGCTGCTAACTTGCCTCAACCCATAGCATTCCAAGGTCAGCACAGTTGCACATTTAACATGCTGTAAAATAACTAAAACAAAAATACAAGCGTATTTCAAGAACCCTGTCCTGTGCCTTTTCCCACTACAGACACTGGTTTCTAAACTAAAACATCCATAAAGCAGGTAATCTGTAACAATGTATTGCGACAAAAAAATTTCTGAAAGAGCACTTCTGTGAATTCTGCTTAGAGCTGCAGTGATGTGTAAATTGGAAAATTTTGGCAGTTCTGAGAACACTATCTTCATCGCCATTATAGAAATACACTGCAGTTAAGCACCTACTGTTCAAAGAGATATGTCAAGGCATCTTGCAACATTCTCTCTGTTGGTACACCACCTCTAATACACAAGAGACCATCTGAAAGCCACCTTCTACATGGCAAAAGGCATTAAAGCGATGTGCACATGGCTAGGTGGTAGCCTGGCATCTTGGCACTGTAGACCACAAAGGATTTATGCTTACTCACTTTTTACTGGTGTTCTGCACTCGTATAACACAAGAAACATCTGGTTGTGGAAGCAGTTTTGACATTACTGCCCATATATACAAATACTGGACAAAAATACCAAGGGCTCCAATGGGATCTGTACTTACACGCCGTCCATTGTACAAACAGCAGATTTCTATGTTATAGAGGCATAAGCACACAGCACAAAAAATTGTCCATTGTGGGGTTTCACATCCCAAAGTGATACATCGGCTACAAGGACCACCGCAGTGGAGGGCGCCGGATTAATTTAGACCACCTGGGGAGCTTTTAAATTAAAAGTTTCACATTCATTGAAATGTAGCCGGGATAGAATCGCCACAGGCTGAAAGCCAACTAGTAGCAAGTTTGCATCTCTTGTACGAGGGGGTGCCAAGAAGTTCCTGGCTTTGCCCCCTTTCAGTCGGAATTGAAAGATCATAGAAAAGCACATCTTTTTATGTAACTGCGCAAGTATCAAATGTTTCTCATTTTTATAACGATTTTTAGTTTCAGGAAGAACCAGAGATGGCAGAAGCACAAGTTTCAAGTCTGTAGTGATGAAGGGTCATGAAGTTTGGTTCTCCAGGGACAGTCTGCAAAGGACATTCACACCAAGATGCCACAAACACTAGCGGAGAAGATTCCTTCCTACAGCACTGTCAAATCCTGGGTTCCTTGTTTCAAGGCTTGGCATTTCACCGTTGAACCCCACAGTGGGCACCTCACAACCTCAACAGACCTGGCAACAAGCGATCCTGTCCCCCAAACATATTCTTAAGGACTAGAGAATACCTGCCGGACAGCCCAGATATTTGATCTCTCTCTAGAACATGTTTTAAATGATCAATGCCGAAATGTTTGAATGGATAACAGGAACTGGCACGAGTTGTATCCAGAGCTGTTTTGGCTCATTTTGATGCTACAAAGGACTTTTTGAATAGACTAGTGACCAATGATGAAACCTGGCTCCATTTTTATGATCCCGAAACCAAGCAACAGTAAAACGAGTGGCTCCACAGAGAGTCCCCGCGACCAAAGAAATTGCGCAGCCACTATCTGGTACGTAGGTGAAAGCTAAAAAAAAAGGGATCCTTTTGTTGCAGGGCAATGGACGTGTGTGCAGGTGCAAAGTTGTGGCAGTTTCAAACTACCGCACCATCCCCACATTCACCTGACCTGGCCCCTTCAGACTTCATACATGAAAAAGGCACAAACAACCAACGGGGAAAACAGGACGAAACGACACAGGCGCTGTGTTGTCGTTTCGTTTTCCCAGTCAGCTGTTTGCGCCATTTTCAAATATGAACTGCAACGAACTCGCCCAACTTTCGGTGTCCCTTCAGACTACAGTCAGTTTCCGAACTTTAAAGAACACCCGAAGGGTTGTCATTTTGACATTGCCAATGGGAGCTGCTTTGACAGCCTATCACGATAAACTAGAAAAGCTGAAACGATTTAACAAGTGCATTAGTCTGAAAGGGGGAATATGTTGAATGAATGCACTTTCAGAACTGCCTATTCTTTCCGTGCAAAGCCAGGAACTCCAGCACCCCTCGTATTGTGCCCACTAGACTGCACTTAAGGTCGCAATGCATGTAATGACACCCTGAACGAGGTATTTCATAGCGAGCCAGATCCCAGCAGATACACTGCAAATATACCTCGAGCTCTGAGGAAATTCCAATTGACAATAAGCCAAAACAATATTGCGAAGTGCCCAACCTGCAGCTTATGTAGAGGCCAAAGGCACTGTGCCTTACCAGGTAATTTAAAACCTCTGCCCCACTGTTCTGTGTGGCTTCCTCCATTGCCTTTCCCTGAAATGAGGCATGCTAGAAACAGGCAATTAGTCCAGATTACACACAGTTGACAGCTTTTCTACAGTACCTCAAAGGCTTCTTTCTGGAACTGTGCAAATTGGCTGTGTGCTCTACCCATCAGTATGTTAGTTGGAGGCAACCACCTGTCCAAAAAGTGACAATACTGCACTAAGGCAAAAATTTTATTGCACCCAGCATACTACCCACCCGAATGTACAACTTCAAACAAGAGGTTTGTAAACGCAGTTTATTTTCAATTTGGTTGCAGTTGACTTGCGACATGTAAATGCATGAGCACAAAATACTCGTTTTGAAAAGGGAACTTTTGGTAACAATTGTTTTCAAACAGCTGACATGCAAGAAGGGAGACTGGTTACATGTGTCCTTAAAAAAAGATTTAAGCCACGTCTATATTACTGCTGCTTGCACTCTGCTGGAGGCTCCCCTTTCTTGGTGCTCTGTGAAGCAAAAGACATCACAACTGAAAACAAAACAGCACAGGAATCAAGTTCAAGCCTGCCGTGGGGGGTACGGGAGCACAAGCCATGCACATGGAATCCAAGCTTAGCCACTACCAAGAATCCTGTGCACAACACAAAAAGTCAATTGTAGAAGAGATCACTCACAATGATACACCACCGAAATATTCAAACAACACTACATAAATGCTCCAGCGCATTCTATCTTTGCCACCCCACATGTCAAGCAGGCAGACTCAACTTACGGCTGACAAAAGCTTTTAGCATGCCTAACTAGAATAATGTAAGCACTGCATTGCAAAACAACATTGCTGCCGCTGCAATCACACAGGCAGAGATCCAAATGTAGTCCTCTCATTTTGCAGAATACGTGCAACACAATCGAACGGGGGGAAAAAAAAGTGCAGTGCATGAAGGAAGTTCTTGCATAGCACAAGCAGTACCGACTCCTCCACTTATGCACGATTGTCTCAGTGCCCCAGAAACTATGCTGATACAGTGTACCAAGTTTACTCCAAGGCTGAGATTCCGGCAAATCTGCTCAGCCACTTCACTGACAGCAGAAAGCACTGAAATATCCTCTTCTGACATTACAGCCCTGATGAAAAATTCTAGAGCAATGCCTATGGTGTGTAGTTATCCCTACCCAAGTTAGATAAATGCCAACACTGCAAAGCTACAAGTTGCAGCAAACAACCAACTCCGAAACCTTCCATTGTGACAGGCAAAGTCTTCAGTAACAAATGCATCAGAACTGGTTTACAGAAGTACTTCATGTTGACTGCATGAAAACCATCGAGACAACGCACTTTAAATGACTGCATTTGAGAGGTCTGTCGCTGTTGTGCCTGCAGTAACTAGAGATGCATACTGCATTATTCTACTGCTTTAAGACTCCAACATGTGACCTGCCGATTTCTTGGGAGTTTTTTTTTTAGGTTGTATTTGATGCAAGCAGCTTTCTGAAAGCTCTTGCAACAACCAGTTCCATTTTTCCCGATTTACAAAACCTGCAGGTCTCTTCCCTTGAAAATGCCACATGCCACAAATATCCAATTAGCTCTTTTTACCCTTAGGAGCAGCTTGCTGCTGTTTGCTTATTACAAGATGTTAATCTGCTAAAGTGCAACAGCCACCAAAAGAAACACGCAACTCAGCTCCTCACCTTGGGTACGAAGTCTGGGTCGTTTTCGTCATCTTCATCAAGGAACTCATTCTGGTCATCATCATCCTCTTCATCATCCATATCTTCTTCATCTTCATCATACTAAACGAAAAAAAAAAAGTCCTGCTACATAACAGGTCTTGTCTGACACTACTGAATGATTTGCTTACAGAGCATGTTGCTGAGACAGTACGAATTTATTTTTGAAACATGGCTATGCACAAGCCCCTTCCAAAACTAGCCAGAACATGATGGGAGAAAAGGCTGGCAGGAAGCATGCAAGGTGGACTTGACAAGCCTTAACATGACAACTTTATCCAGTTAAGCCAGTACAGCATTAGAATAGCTGAAGTTGTTGAGACTACTCGAACCAACACAAAGCTAAGCGTCAATATTTAAAGGTGCCAAAAAAAAAAAAAGCACACACAATAGAAGACAACCAGACAGAGCAGCACTCACAGCTGTTTTATTTTAGGGAAAACATGCACATATTTGTCCTCAGTCTGCGCATGCATCAAGTGCGACATACGCAACACTCAAAAAATTTCTCTGCCTTATACAATGATATAGAGGTTTCATCATTGTATAAGGCAGATAAATTGTTTGAACTTCACTTACGATGTTGCACTGATGCACGAATGTGTTCGTTCGCATGCACCAAGTGACATAAATGCGTACAAGTTTCTCTTTAAAATGAAGTAGTTGTGAGTGGCGCCTTTGTGTGCGCGCATGTACTTAGGCACCTTAAAATATTTACAATGAATAGCTATCAACTTGCCCAACAGGTTCTCCAAGACAAACAAGCAGAGCAGCAGCAGGCACTTCCTCCTGCCTACAGTGGACCCCTCAAATAGTTCACAATTATTACTCCACCTTTGTACGTAAATGCCGCGCACGAGACAAATGTTTTGCAAGCCTTACGCAAAAGTTGAAATTTTAATTAAGTACCAACATAAAATTCCACTAACTTCCCCCCATTTGCAATGACAAAAATAGCAAACTGCTTATGACAGAAAACTATAGCGAATTAGAAAACATGCTACGACACCAAATTCAAGGGTTGTATCAAGCCAATGTCACCCAAAACAAGCTCAATACCACACCAGAAGGAAGAGGGCACACACGTCCAGTGCTCACTACAGGGGCCTGAATCATTCCTTTGAGTACACAGAATTTTGCGATGCTTACAGTGCACTGATTCACACAGTTCTTAAAACTATAGTAATAACAAAATATGTTGAACTAACTACTGGCACAAGTGCAGCTATCTCAGACAGCAATAGCAGCAGAACTTGCTATCACTGTTAAGCTAAGCAACATTAAGGGGGAAGCGGGGATCAGATCGAGATTTTCGCGAAAAAAAAATCGATTTTCGAAAAGTACATTTTTTAGAAACTACAGCATCATTTCTATCTTGTACTGAAATATTTCACCGAAAAACAAACTCTAAGCACTAAAAATAAATATATTTGTCGGTGCCGGTGTCCACACATCCGCCCGAAATCGCGAAAAAGCCGCGAAGTTCAAGGCGCGACCGCTCGAATTTCCCGCCACGGAGCGCCGCCATTTTGGTATCATTGGAAAGCCCGACTCTGACTTTGTCCCAGCCCTTCCCTTCCTCCCCTGCCAGCCAGCAAGCGCACAAAAAAATAAAAACCGGAGGGTGGGAGCACGGAGCAGCCAATGGCTGCCGCGCCCCGATTGGCTCTGCGCCGCGGTGCGTTGTAAGGCGTCTCCTCATTGGCCGACGCCGCGGCATAATGGCGGCTGAGGCAAGGAGCGTCTGCTTTCGTCCGTTGCTGGACTTAAGCTGTATCGGACTATAGGGTGCAAAATTACTAAATTATTTTAAAAATTTCAACCACGGCATTTTTTTTAACCAACCCACTACGTATTAGAGATTAACAACCAAATGCTGTAGCCGAACACAATGTTTGAAATCTGCAAAAAAAAAACTTGTCCAAAAACAAGAAAGCTAGCCTCCCGGAGACCCTCTTCAAAGCCTTTGCAGGGCACGAACCTCGTCCTCCTGGAGGGCCTCCCCCGTGAAGTAGAGCACGGCGCGGGGCACAACCCGCTCCTTGAGCACGTGGCCAATCTCAAAGTCGGCAGCCAGCAGTGCCTGTGTGTCCTCGTCCAGCTGCTCGCCAGCTGCCTCGCTGGGTGGGCTGAAGAAGTTGAAGAACGAGTCCTTCTGCACAGTCTTCGTCACAAAACGCACTGTCCCCTTGCTCTTGTGCTTCTGCTTCTTTTTCAGGGTCTTCACTGTCACATTCTTGCCCTTCTTCCAGTCGATCGTGCACCTGCAGAGAGCAAGAGAACATTTAATCATGCACTGCACGAAAAAGAAAAAAAAAGGAGGTGACTAGACAACACACCAGACTAAACTATTGTGCCACAGGCCAGTGTGCGCATGTTGTAATTACCACCATGGACATTGTGCAAACATGGTAGCAAAATGAGAACAGCACATTCCTCAGTGTTGCACCGTTTGATGAGCGGAAAAGGCTGGTTTCAGCAGCCTAACCACGTGACGCGGTGCGGGTAGATTCGGAAATACCGTAAAGCCTTGGCAATTCAAAGTTATTGGGTCCACAGAAAAAAAAAAAGGACTCAGATAAAAAATAACTTTTGCAGGAACACGCTACCTTTACGATTGTTCTATATAGCAGCGTAAAAGTCTGCAGACAAGAGGGCATTGAAAGTACAAGAGGCTAGTTCTTGTGACCAGGGCATCTAGTTCATTTGCGATCGAATTATCGTGTTATATTTTACATGCAGCATGGACGTACTGAGTTGCACAGTTAAAATCCTCCAAAAATTCAATACAACGAAGTGTTAGTGATTTTCTCTGTAAAAAGTAACCCCACCACCTTCCAACCCCAAGCAAACGTCTGCACTTACCCCTTGCAGCTCACAATGTCTGGTCCCTCAAAAGAGAGCGGGTCACTGTCGTCCACTTCACACTTCACTTCGTATGTTTTTGTGAGTACTGTGTTGGAGAAGAAGTCATTGGGCTCAAAGTGGAAATCCAGCGCGAAGCCCTGCATTGGAAAAGACCACACGAATGAACATCGCAATCCCTAAGCTGCTGCTTGTGAAGACACCAGGGCTGTTTGATTTAGCTGCAACAATTCTGCAGAGTACAAGTGCGCAGTGCAGTTTCAGGCAGTGCACGTCTGCACTGTTTGCTTTCAAAACTATTGCAGGCCTCGTCTGCTCATCATGGCATCTCTGCAAAATTGCAGCAAGCTGCTTGGCGCCAGATCAGCAGCTGCAAACAGCCATAATTGCGTGAAGCGATTTCACACAGCACAGCGAAGGGGTGTCATCAACCAGTATCAGGAGAGCATTGCAGCACACATGCATGATCAATGAATAAGCGCCAGAATGCCACCCACGCGGCTGTACTTTACTGGCCAGATTGACATTACCGACGGCACAAACATCGGTCCACCTCCTCCTATCACGAAACAACAGGCGCCATTCGTTTAGACTGCAGTCATATCTTTTCTGACCTACACGCATGGGTGCCGCCATCTTATGCACTTCCACTTCAGAGAGAGCAAACTAGGCAAGAACTCGTTTGGCAAGACGAATATGAAAGCACAGAGTGCTTGTGCTGCAGTCATTGAACTGGTGCAGCAAGCGCAGCCAAATCAAACAGACCTATTACAAAACTGACTGATCAAGTACAATAAAACCTCGTTCGAAAAATATTAAAGTTAACCGAGCGTAGAAAAAATAAAGGGGACTGAGGCAAAAAATTTCATTGCGGGAATACACGATCTTTTTCTTTGACAAACTTTGCGATTACTGTATAGTCTGCATAGAAGAAGAAGACTGCTGTTGATGCACTGTTTTATATTTGCATTAAACTCTACTTTGGCCAGCAAGAACTAAGAGCTGCAAGGCAGACTCGCATACGTCTGCCTTGGCAGACGTATGCGACAGCATACGATAATTGCAAAGTTCGCCCAATAAAGCGAGCATGTTCCCACAAAAAAATCCTCCTTTTTTCTGCAGTGTGCCAACTAAATAAATGAATTTGAATATTGTTCATGGTCCCAATGACTGAATTAACGAGGTGTTACTGTATTGAGCCACCAATCTCAAGCCTAGAGGCAGCATTCCAACTTACCAGTGGGGGGCCTGGGGGCTCCAGGTTGCGAACCTTGATGTCTATAAGGTGCTTTAGGATCTCCTCATCATGCTCCTAGAACAAAATACAGACAGCGATCAGTACAATGAGATCCCATGTCTGGTTCAATATGGCTCTGAGCGCCTCATGCCCCTAAGAGCTGCCACAGCTAAGCCTAGCAGCCAGATGAATTAGCTAAGAAGACATTAAACATAAAGTAACTGTAGGTTAGAGATGCACCTCAAGGGGTTCCGAAAAGCAGGAGTCATCCGCAAATACCACATTATCCAAAATTAACAAAACGTGTATTTGGAAGCATGAGAAATTCACTCATGTACAACTGCTTATGGCTGACGATTTATGTACGGCCCTGCATCACCGCACACTATGCAGTTACGGCAATGGGCAGGCCACATGGCGCTGCTCACTGTGGGAATAGCACGATTGGCAATTGCAGTGGCTGCAATGTGCAGGCAGCGCTTAGTGCCTGAGAGTGCATTTGTGGCTTGCGTAGAATGTTCGGCACATCCAAAACTCTGCACATTGTATACGATGCAATCCGGCTGGCGATTTTTACAAATTCATACCAACTGCGACATCATCAAAATTCTACTGAATACGCATAGTTTAAAGGAGGAAAGTCGGCAAGCCTAAAAAAAAACTGCCACTAGCAGCAATCCCCTCATGAAATGCAGCACAGGTTTTGGAAGAAACACCTGCTGGCCCACAGCAATTGCTAAATGACATCTACCAGCTTACCTGAATCATGTCTACAACAAGATCCAAGTTCTTCAGTGTCGTTAGCCAGAACTCTGGAATGCCCACCACGGTTTCTGGAAGAGCCAAATGTATAAACAGTGATTGATAACACACCGGCTTTTTCAGAACAGTGGTAGAAAGACAGCACTCACCTTCTTTCTTCTCATCTCCCTTCTCATTGATGTCGGCCTTCTTCACACCTTCCTGCAGAAACAGTGAAAATTTCTTCCATAAATAAAGCGGCCGCAAAATGAACGACGAACAGAACTGTGCGATGTCATGCAACTCACCGTAATCTCGTCTTCCTCTTTGTCAGAGTCTGTGTGAAAGTCGCACTCCTCGTCAGTGGGTTCCACCTTGCCCATTGTGATCTGGTGCCTCTGGATCACAAGACAAGGGGAAAAAGTTGCACACTCATTAAAGGAGCCACCACCAACAGTAATCCACATCAGCTCAATACATTTTTTCACAACACCTTGCACACTTTAACAACAGGTGATGGATCACTAATTAACACACACTAGCCTCATTGGCAATGGTAGTGTCTAGCAGCCTTTCGTCATACCCCATGTGGCCACCGCCAACCACCCACCCATGCATGCATGCAGTGCGGGAATGATCTTTACTGCAAGAGAAAAAGGTGACCGGCAGGGACCCTAGCCCTGCATTTGCATTGTTCTTCCAGCACTCCAAAACGTGCAGCTCGTCTCGGGCTTATAGGTGATAGCGCAATAGAGCAGGTTTTTTTTTTTTCTGGAGGGGCGCGGAAAATTTTATAAACCGCGGTTTTGGGTGAACGGGGCATTCCCTCCGGCATGACCTCATTAGTTTGAATACCGTTGTGCTGTATAATCAAGTAGTATACATTTCTGTGCACATCATGTTTTTTTTTATATGGTACTGAGGCAGTCTAGTTTTGTTTATTTTAGTTGCAAAGACCATACACTATTTTGAAAAAAAAAAAAAAAAAGGAAACAATATTTGCTTGTTTATCATTGTCTGAAAATTTTTTGTACTGAACAGATATTCGATATTCAAAGCAATTTTTTCTTCATATCAGTATTCGATTCGTATTTGAAAATTTCAATATTCGCACACCCCTAAAAAAAAAAAAAAACCTTAGTTGATATCGACAAGTCAACATGGTTGTTTCTCTACATAAAATCCAAGCATGGCTACGCAACGGCAGAACCTATTTTGTGACATCCTGCCACAATGTGCTTAAGAAAGTTTTTTTTATTGCTTCACGTAACTCGCAGATACTTAAGTGTAGGGTGCAAAAAAGGACTGGTGTCCCATCAGAGTAACGGGACCGCAGCACGGAGAAGCACCCTTCAAAACTAGACAGTTCCTTTAATGTCCCTGCATTTTCTTTAGAAAATGAGCATCTGACCTCATTTTCCAAGTGTCCACAGGTTGAACTCTCCTTCCTCCAGCAAATATTCTGGCTAGCAGCTCCATTTCATGCACATTGCACTTCTTTTGAGAGTGATCAGAAGAGACATTGAAGGTTATGATGGAAGACCCAAATCAAAGCCACAATGAACATGATGAACGCCTAGAGAACAGGCTCACCTGGTCCTGAATTTCAGAGATTCTAAGAGTACTATCCAAGACATACCGTATTTACTCGAATCTAACGCACACCTTTTTTCCCATATATCGGGTCCAACAATTGGGTGCACATTAGAATAGAGTACAACCCTAAATCTCAGATATATCGCCATTTCAAAATGGCCACCTCGTACGCACTTCGAGCCTCACTGCAGTAGCGTCCTCCGTGTGCTGTGGTACATGTGCTTAGGTCAGTCTACCCGTTTTCTGCGTTTGATGTACCAGCATGGACGTGCCGACAGCGAAGATACGTCGAGTTCATCATGAAGCTGCATTAAAAAGGAAAATAATTGTGTGCAGAGACGGACGGAAATCGTGCTGCATCAGTTCCAGCAACATGCGTGCGGGACTGGCGCAAGCAGAAGGAAAGGATATTCACCAGCAAGGCTACACGAAAGGGTTTCAGTGGACCGAAGCAGAGCTGGTTCGCCGAAATAGAAGAGCGGCTTGCAGAATACGTTCAAGAGCAGCAAGCGGCGCAGCAGCCAGTGACGACCGATCTGCTCAAAGTCCGGGCGATGCAGTTAGCCCTACAAACAGGGCTAAAGCGGAGCAACTTCAAAGCGAGCAGGTGCTGGCAGTCAAATTTTATTTTTCTCTTCGAAGGCGGACGGGATATGCAAGAAGTTGCCTGAAGAATATGAAGAAAAGCTGCAGAGTTTTCAGCGGTTCGTTTTGAGTTTGCGCCGCAGGAACGGTTACCACCTCGGCCAGATTGTAAATGCCGATGAGACACCGCTCTACTTCGACATGACTGCCACCACAACCGCTGGAAAGAAGAGGGTGAAGCAAGTGCGCGTGCTGTCTTCCGGCCACGAAAAAACACTCCTCACCGCAATGCTTTGTTGCACCGCGGATGGACACAAGCTGACCCCGTATCATATTCAGACGCAAGACGCTCCCGAAAGGAATCGTGTTTCCGAGTGGCGTGATTGTGCGCGCAAATGAAAAAGGTTGGATGACTACGGACTTTGTCGCCGACTGGATCAATCACGCCTGGCGCAAGAGACCCTGCATCAGTTTGGGCCTGCGTGCGATGCTTGTGCTTGACACGTTCAGGTGCTATCTCAACCAACACATCAAGGACATGCTCGCTGCGTGCAACACTGACCTTGTCGTGATATCCGGCGGCATGACATCACAGCTCCAGCCGCTCGATCTTTGTTTAAACAAGCCGGTTAAAGATAGGATTCGCGCGCTCTACACCGAATGGCTTGCGAGTGGCTGCCATGAATTCACTTTCAGCAATAGAATTAAGCGTGCTCTCTGCAAGACTTCACTGGATGGGCGAAAGATGCGTGGTGCATGATGCCGCCTGCCATGGTCAGCAAGGCCTTTAAAAAATGTGGGATATCGAATGGCATGGACGGCACCGAGGATGAAATGCTTTGGTCTGTCAACAGTGATAAGGAGTTGTCTGACAGCACGCCGAGTGAACCTTGTGTTGGCATAGTGAAAACAATCTTGGCCAGATAAGCCATTTCCTTGTGCGAATTTTTTATTATCGCAACTTAAGCGCTTTGTTTTTCTAAACGAGACAAAGTTGTATTGCTGTATGAAAGCGTGAGGTGTGTGGGACTTTTTTTGTCAAGGAAAACGGGTGTGCGTTACAAAAGAGCCTTTTTTTTTTCGGGGGGAGGGGGGGCGC